>JBBBWG010032020.1:0-43497 GCA_037176905.1 Azolla pinnata | reverse complement strand
GGGGGGGGGGAATGCAAGTCTGCAGAGAGAGCAACCTGACGGAAGCTTCCATACTATTTGAAGAGCTGAAAGAAAGCAGCTTGAAGAGCCGAAACGGGTTCCCAGACAAGAAGAAGCAAAGCAGCAGCAGTAGGCAGTAGTAGAGAAAGACGCACAAAATGACGGTAGAGACGATGACGACGAAGACGAAGGAGACGACGGTGAAGAAGAGAAACCAGACGAAAGGAGAAGAGAGCAGACCAACGGCACGGACAAGCTGGGAACCGGAAGAAGCTCAGGAGCGAAAGAAAGGGGAGGGAGACGACTTACGTCGAGAAGGATCCGGTCGAGCAAGAACCTGGCGGCGGGGAAGAAGAGCGCGAAGACGAGGATCATGGCGAAGTCGTGGAGCTGGGGCTCTTTCTCTTCCTCCCAGCCTCGCAGCTGCAGCCAGGAGGACATGGTCGCGGGCGGAGGGAGCATCGGGAGGGGGCCGTGGCGGGGAGGGGAAAGGAAGAGCTCCTGTCCGGCGATGGCGAGGGCGAAGGCGAAGGAGAAGGCGATGGCGATGGCGATGGCGATGGCGAAGGCGAAGGCGAAGGCGAAGGCGATGGCGATGGCGTTAGAGATAAAATGGGAACACAGAACAGTCAGAAAGAGAAGCTTCTAGCGCAGAAGGAAGTCAGAAGAGAGAGAAGAGAGAGAGAGTGTGTGAGAGAGCCAAGAAGTAGAGAGAGTATGTATGTATGTGTGCATGTATGTATGTGTGCGTGTGGGTATGTATGTATGTATGTGTGTGTGCGTGTATGTATGTATGTTTGTATGTATGTGTGTGTGCATGTATGTATGTATGTGAATGAGCTAGTAAGTAAGTAAGTAAGTATGTATGTGTGTAGGCATGTATGTATGTATGTATGTATGTATGTATGTATGTATGTGAGTAAGTATGTATGTATGTATGTATGTATGTATGTAAGTAAGTAAGAATGTATGTATGTATGTCTGTATGTATGTATGTATGTATGTGTGCCCGGAGGAATGTATGTGTATGCATGTGTATGTGCACGACCGGCACATACATGCATGCGCCCACACATCCATCCATCCACCCACACATGCTTGCATCCATAGATACATGCATAGGCATGCCTTGCATGCATGCAAGATGCAAATGAATGATTCGAGCATTCGAGGCTTTGATGAATCGCCGGAAGTACTGTACTTTCGGACCGTAAGAATGGCAGAATTCTAACCGAAGATCCGGATTCCGAGAAACGTAAATTCGGCTCGTGGAAGAACAGAAAGAAACAGGAGTTGTTTGTGATTTTCTTCCTTTTTTCCGAAACAAAAAGCTCGATCGGTAGTAAGATTTCGGGTTTGTACATACTGGAGTGCACCGGTTAAACAGGTCATATCAAAGGCAATTATATGGCTGACTGCTAGGGCATTTACTCCCATTGAATGAATATCCATCATAAATCTTGTAAGTAAATACTGGAACATGTTTCTAGTTTGTTTTACGAAAGAAAGCTTACTCAAAATAACTCTATCTGAGTCTCATTTTAATGATTCGAATTGTTCTCTGAGAATTTAGCAAGCTACACGGTGGTCACATAAGTGCAAGGATACACCCATGTGGTGGTATGTAGGTGGATACATGTTGCTGGGAAGGCCCCCCATGCATGCAAACTGCATGAGATCTATGGGTTCGGATGCTTGCTTCATTCAATATAGCAACAACTCCATCGGAGTTTGCTTACTCAAAATGACTCTATCTGACTCTATCGGATGCTTGCTTCAAGTCTCAAAATGACTCTATCTAAGTCAGCAGATTGTCTCCATACATTAGCTGCCCTCCATGCCCTGGGAACTGTACAAGACATGTTTTGGCACCTGCAAGGCTGTGTTATCTGTATCTTAGCTTGCAGTTCAGATGGCTTTCGCTTGTCGAGAGAAAATAAGGCAATCGGAGCTGTTGTTCAGGGCGCGAATGCGAGACGCTCTGGCTGATGATGCCCTCGTATCAAACCTAGCTGTGATCGGATTCACGTCGTAGCCGGATTTAACTCCCTAGTGATATGCTCGCCCAGAAAGTTGAGGAGCAGTTGCCCTTGTTTCTTAATGCCATACAGCCAAATGCGATAAAGAAGGAACTGCAATGAAGCTAAAATCACATGCAATAAAAACCTTTCCAAGGACATCCATGTGATTTTGGGGCTTTATTTGTTAAGATTTCGAACTTTGTGCAAGTTGTAACCCAACCAACCTCCATTTTGCGTTCACTTTACGATGTTAAGAGATTTATAGACTTATACAAGAGGGTAAGTAGCAGTTATTTAGTTTCATACACACGCCCAAGCTTAACAGCTCTATCTTAGCTCACGCTTTGGACGCCCAAGAACCATGCCCACACAATAATGTGTACTAATAACTACATATATTAAAGTGTAGACTATAGGATAATTCCCATGTATATTGTTTTACCTTTTTTTTTTTACCATTTTTTGTTACAATAACATTGTTCGTGCAAATTGAATAAGGGTAAAAGCTTTAACTAATTATCCTAATAACAGCTTGTATGAGTTTGTTGTGGTTGTTTAATAAGAGTTTTGCATATCTCTCTCTCTCTCTCTCTCTCTCTCTCTCTCTCTCTCTCTCTTTCTACAAACTCCATAACTTCTTGTTTGATTTGGTCTTGTTTTTTGTCCCTTGCTTCTGTGTAAATCTGTTGTTATAAGGTATTCTAGTTATTTCTAGAATTCTCCTTTCACAAGGGCATGGTAATCTCCCTAAAAAAATTTGTGCACATGAAATGTGAAGAGAAGAGTTAAAAGGTCAATGACAAGATTATAAGCACGAAATTATAAATAGTAGACCATGAATTATTCAAGGAACTAAGATGAACACAGACACTGTCAAAATAGTAAAGAAAAATGTTAATAGAATAAAACAAATAAATTAATGTGTTAGTAACATGTGCTAGTTCTTTTTATAAAATAAACAAAGCTATAAGTATTTATACATAATTTGTGGGGTCAAAAAATATTGCATAATAATGTTCCAAAGAATTCCATAACTCTTTTGAGATATAAAGATTTAAAAAACAATTGACAGTACTAGGATTTATGTTTAAAAAATGTTAAACATAACTTATATGGTTTGTATCTTTGTATCTTGATGATTGAACATAAATATTTATATTTAGGTTAGGTTGTGAGTTTGATCTTAATGGTGCACATATACATTATGGATGTTATTATGACGCGACATAATCAATCACGATTAAGGAAGTAAAATTGATAAAAGGATAGCATGACATAATCAATCAAGTTTACCTTTCTCATTGTTATGAATGGTATAAGACTGATATCAAGGAGCATATACATCACACAAGCAATAAAAGATTCCTTGAAAGAAGATAAAACATTTTAAGGTTTTGTAGTTACTAATGACTTTATCTTCTTTGTTGGAAAAGCACATGACAACATGTCAGTTTTAACAGTCCATCAAAGAAATCATGCAATGTAGGATTCATGATTTGTAATAGATGAGGCATGATTTCTTAGAAGTATTATATCATATCATGCTTCATGTCACAAGGGAAAGGCATCGATCCTTACTCTGCATGGAATTTCATGAACGAAGAGGGTCAGATAGCGAGTGAAATTAGTTCTTCACAATTCACAGAACAATGGTGATGTTAAGACTATTATGTGAAGTTTAGGACAAGATATTGACCTTTCCTCTTGACCCTACCATAATCGCCAGACACATTAACGACACATGTCCAAGATTCACAAACATGCTCCCTTCGCCTTGTATCCCAACTGGTTAACTTCGAGGATGAGTACAAGCATGACCCTCACATTTTTAATAATTTCAAGAGCTTTATGGTCAACAAGGTTTTCAAGTAGAACGCGAGATCGAATAGTAAGCCTCGAGTCGTTCATAAAACAAATCAATTCAATTATATTCAAATAGAGTAAAGCCCATATATGTAGAAACCTGTCCCCATGAACTAGCATGTGGCAACCTGCACCTGTGAGCACATTGGCTTGGCCATTATTCGAATGAGCATGTTATCGTCATGGTAAATTATGTACTCACTAATACGCAAGATCTTTTATTATAATTAAAGGGTACTCAAGCGAATACTTCTTGCCATTTACTCCAAGCTCAAGCCTCATATAAGAAAGAGACGGATCAACATCATTTGGAATTCTTTACAATTGAATATAAGTTTCTCGTTGGAGATTGTATATAACTATTATGATGCAATGTAAAGGCAACTAAACCTTGTGATGAATTGGACTATTAACATCTTGGTCCCTTTGTCATATAGTTATAAAATCAATGATATCGTTTTTTATCTTGACTTGGCTCGACATATAAATTTTCATTTGGTGTTCCATGTTTCATTTTTAAAACCTTATAAATTTACTTCTATTCTATATCAAGTATTTCTAGCCCGACTTCCAATCTAGCTTGTAGAAGCACTAAAATATTAGGTTGAAGCTATTTTAGACTCGAAGAATCTTGTTTTGGCTTGGATCCACACCTAATTATTGAACATGAGAGCTTATGGAGAATGTTTTCAACTTGTCGAAAAACTTTATCGTCATTATCATAATAAGTTAAATTAATGCATTGCAACTCGTGAAACTCGTCATGAAAGTAGAGAGATAATAGCTATAGTGCACACAAAATGACTTATATAAATATTTTTATCTGATAAATATGAGTATATTACTAGATAATATCGTAAACATTAGGTATGTTCACATTATCGAAACGACTTGTGATGTTTGTTGTTATCGCATGTCACCAGAGCCACAAAAGTGACAACTAGGCATGTGTCGATGATGCATGATAACCACATGATAAGCAAACATGAGACCTAGATAAGCTTAGTTAGCCAAATGTCTTTAGTAATAAACAATTTCGATTCAATGCTAGTCTCCAATGCTCATATATATGACATTTCCTAATCTTTTTTTTTTCTTGTCTTTCAAGTCTATCATTATTTATAAGTTTCAGTTGTGACAACAATAGCTCCATAGACTCTCGCAATGAGACTTTAATAGTATATGATGCTCCATAAACATTTCCTGTAAGATCTCTAAGCATGATTGGAAGCTACTTTCTAAACTGGAACACTCCTGGCTTTTACATTGGTTTTTCGAGTCTCCATGACATGTAGCTTCACATAGGTGAGCCAACTAAAAACAAGCCTTACAATCTTTCCTCGGTGAATTGTATATATGGCAAAGCCGATCGAGGGGACAATTTCCTAGCAATGTTAGGGCAGTATGGGATCCTTTCTCCCCCTTTTTTGTAGCCTACAGCCACTTCCTTTAATACAAAGTCGAATCAAGAATGAGAGATATCTCTTGAGAAGGTATGGTTGTATTGCTGTTTGCGATTGACGTCGCTCCACTCTGCTAGCCTTGAATGGTGACCTCCTTTATCAGGCTTGAATGGCAATCAACTAATTTGTCTCTTTTCTTCCTCTTGCTTTAATGGCGAAGCATGCTACACATGTATCTCCCGGATGCAAGTTTGCTATACTCGCCCGTTTATCAGTATAAATCTCAATCAACATGGACTCTAACCGGAAACTACATGGCATGACCCATGCAAATAGTTAGGCATAGCAAAGAGTGGCAAAAACTAACCCCTTCAGCATGACGACGATTGTCAATCACCCACTAATTCCGCACCAAATCAGGTGCATTTCTCACCAAATACGCAAATGAGTGCAGGTAGCAATACTAACCATAAGTCATTGATCGTTATGGGAAAGAATTAAAGCAACCATCAGTATCTCATTACCAGCTATGCATCGGGGTCTTTTCCGATTAGTGAAAACCGGCAAAAAAAACAAAACAAATGAGCAAAATGAAAGAGAGAGCATTTATACATATATGATACGAAGCAAAAACGATTTTGACGGCGAAGTGCTAGCTAAGCACTCTTGCCGGAAGACAAGTGTACCCGGAGGCCAAACATCTTGGAGAAGATGAAGTCTCTCAGGAACAAGGGGAGGTAGGAGAGGGAGGTCACTACATACGAGAGATGGCCGGTGATGAAGTATGCGGGTGGCTTCTTCTTCAAGACGGCGGCCACGGTTCTTTTCGCAAACTCTTTGGCGGTAGTCGCGCCTCGCTGTTGCGAGTACCCCATCCTGAGCCTGATGAACTTCTCCCAGGGCTGGTAGAACTTCCATCTCGGCAGCGTATCGTAGACTTGCTGCGCATTCCCCTCGAGGTTCGACTTTATCCCACCCGGGGCCACAACTATCACATCGATGCCAAATGGCTTCAATTCGAGCCTACCACGTCAGGTGCAAAACCACAGTGAGCATCTCCAAATATGGTTTCGGAATTCATAAAGAGAAAAAAGATGGAATCCATAAACAAAAGGATGGAAATGGGTTTGCTGAATCTGTCATTTGTGCAAAGCAAATATGCATCCAGGAAACTTAGTATCATGATATGTGCGGTATGCAGGCATCGGTAGAATGAGTGGAAGCTCAACACGATCATCGGCATGCAGGAAATTGACAGTAAAAAGCTTGATGGGCGCTGCGTCGCCAAATACCCTGCCATTCATTCTGGGCAGTTGACAGAACACCCAATGTACCATGCCAAAACATCACTACTGCGAACGTGCATTTAGCTAGTTTCTGAGAGGCTAGGCCATCGGTGCAACTTGAGCTCAAGGCCTTCATTTACCATGTGCCCAGGTCCGAATCTGTCCTTGTATTTTCTATCGAAATGATGCTGCGTTGAAATTACAGCAGCACAAGCACGTTATAAGTTTCCACAAGCTCGATGCATACACACACTAGCACATGCACAATCATCGTCGTATATGTTCCAACAAGCTCGATGCATACACACACTAGCACATGCACAATCATCGTCGTAAATGTTCCAAAATGATGCAAGGCTGCAAAAAGAAAAGAGGGAGGGGGATCTAAAGGGCTTCGTGTGGTTCCGCACCTGAGGCTGTCTGACAAAGTGTGGAATGCGGCTTTGGATGCAGCATAACCGCCTGCCCACGGTGATCCCGAGAACCCTGTCACGCTCCCGATGTTCACAATCTTCCCTGATCGCCGCTCGATCATTTGCGGCACCACAGCTTGGATGAGCCGGATCGGAGCTACGATATACACGGCGCTAGCATTAGCCATATTCATGAAGCAAAAGACAGACAGTATGGCTGAGCAGAGAACCATTCTTCGAAAGGTAATGAAATGCCATTAGATCCATCCAGGCACAGCCTAAGCAAGTACACACAGATGCGCACACACCCATATGTAGACATCAATGTGTGATCATCAGATATGCATGTTTGACCCACATATGTGGTAATGCTCAAAATCACCATATCTGTGGTATATGCATGCATGACCACATATTGATGAAGCAAACAACAGTATGGCAGAGCAGAGAAACATTCTTTGGAAGGTAATGAAATGCCATTAGATCCATCCAGGCACAGCATAAGCATGTACACACCCAGATGCACACACACACCCATATGTAGACATGATGTATGATCATCAGATATGCATGTATGGCCCATACATGTGGTAATGCTCAAAATCACCATATCTGTGGTATATGCATGTATGACCACATATTCATGAAGCAAAAGGAAATGTCATTTGATCCATCCAGGCACAGCATAAGCATGTACACACACAGATGCATACACACCCATATGCAGACATCAATCTATGATCATCATAATGCATGTATGACCCATATATGTGGTAATGCTCAAAAATCACCATACCTGTGGTGTGTGCATGCATGACCACATATTCATGAAGCAAAGGACATTGTTAGGCCCTGTAACAAAAGCACAAGCACGCGGGCATGCTCTTTGCACCCGACCCAAGCGTGCCACATCCTGCAACACGCATGTATATGCATACAATACAGGCATGCTCACAAAAGCCCTCGATTCCATCAACATGGGCCAAACAAGAGACCCATTCTACACGGAGAGCAGCAGCAGAAGAAGGGAGACTCACAGAAGACATTGGTGGCGAAGGTCTGGTGGATCAAGGAGGCGGGGAGCTCGGCGACGGGGCCTATGCAGAGCATGCCAGCATTGTTGACGAGGATGTCGATGCGGCCATGGATGCGGAGGGCCTCGGAGACGGCGGCATCGCGGGAGGCGTCAGAGTTGATGTCAAGGGCGAGGAGCGTGATCGGGGGCGGGCTGGAGGAAGGAGGAGGGGAATGGTGGGCGGCGAGGGCGGACATGGAGTCGAGGGAGCGAGCAGTGGCGACGACATGGCAGCCTGCGCGCAGGAACTCGAGGGCGAGGGCATGGCCCATGCCGCCAGCAGAGCAGCCGGTGATGAGAACCACTGGGGAAGAAGAAGAAGACGAAGAAGAAGCTCCAGCTCCCATGGCTATGGCGATCTCTGTCGCTCTGTTGTTCTCTGTCTGAGTCTGAAGAAGAAGAAGTACTTGTAACTATAAACCAACATTCAGAAGAAGAAGAAGAAGAAGAGTATTGTTTTCTTCTTCATGGATCAAAGCTGATCTTCTTTCCTTAGATTTTTTTCCCACTCTTGATGAAATGAAATCTGAAGCTAAAGGATCGATCGATCCATTTGAAATGAGATCTGATGGAGCATCGATCGATCAATCCATTTGAAATGAGACCTGATGGAGGATCGATCGATGCATCCATCCATCCGAAATGAGATCTGATGGAGGATCGATCAATCCATCCATCCATCCGAAATGAGATCTGCTGGAGGATCGATCGATCGATCGATATGATATGATCTGATCATAACATTTTATGGTCAGTCGATCTAATAAATCCATCATAACATCTGGGTCGGTCAATCAGTCGATCGACGGTGTTATGTCGGGATCATAACGTTTGTTATCGCGTTATGTCAGCGTGTTTCTGTGTAACGTCAGTTAGCGAATACGACCTTTCTTGTGATGTCTCGAAAATCTTCGTTTTGACTTGAGCCTCGCATGTAGTGTGGTATATGCACGCACCCTCTGAGAAATTGCATGGAATTGCCCGCATATGTTGTTATATACCTGGCTTGGGAATCGTATTGGGAATATGCCCCTAGCGATCTCGGTTCACATCAGAGCTCAATCAAACTCTGATCCTCTGCTATCCATCTATATGCTTCTGAATCTGGGGATGAGTTTAGCTACGGCAACTGCAACTAGCAAGTTCTCGAAGGGCATTATTAAAACGGAGCATTGTTGGGGGTGGATGACCTTGCTCCAAAAGGCGCATAAAGAGCCCGAAATTCAAGCCTCTTAGTAGTTCTTGCTTGCTACATGTACACCCTTTGCTTGGTCAACGTGCAAAAGACAACATATGCTCAGATCGATCAATCATTGCAAACAAATTGCGCTCGACAATGTCTGTCGTCGAAGGGGCGCAGGAAAATAATCGATCGGTCGGACTTGTCAACGGGGTGCGAAGCTACATGTAGCTAGCTGGTTATACAGAACCCAGCGCAGATGGTCCCGCGAGACTCTTCTTCTATCCCCGCCTTGTCGTCGGGCGTCCTGGGCGAGGACGAGCAAGCGCTGCTCGCGTTCCTCAGCGAGTGGTGGATCTCGATCGGGACGGTTGCGAGCCTGCTAGAGAGAATCTTGAGAGCGATGGCTTGCGTAAAAAAAGCCCATAGCTTCCTCATGTGATATTGGATTTTAGAGTTCAAATAGGTGAATCAAAGCTAACTAAGTAGGCTATCATATGGGTTCTCTATATGCTTTTACACAAATAAGAAGGTTCAATAAGAGTAATTACATACTCTCTCTATCCTCACATAGGTAGCTACTACCATACAAATCTTGTATGGATTGGTCCTAATCTTGTTTTAGAATGCCAGCGTCATTGAATCTCGCTGTTTTCCTCCTTTTCGCGCTCCTATACCAATCACTCTATCGCGAAAAATCCATTTTGGAGTTGTATAGTTCCATTGGAGGTGGAGGCTTTTCTCTTACATGCTTTCATTCTTTTCTTTCCTTGTTCGGTGGCGGCGTTCCTTCCCTCGATGCATTTTCAGATCACGCACCGAGAACAACATCAGGACACCGGTGGAGCAGGTATTGGAGGAAGCGGATCGGGCAGTGTGCGATGACGATGATGAGACATGGACATGGTCCGATCCGAATCTTCAGGAAGGTGTGGACGCGGCCAGGAGCTTGCGCGGCATCGCGAGCGTGGGCGAGCGGTGGGCCCTCATCACCCGCGTGTGGGTCGAGATGGACTTCATTGGTACATTGTATTATATCAGCTCTTCTGTATTGATTTGTATAACTTCTGTGGATAATGATTTACTAAATGTCAACAACCAAAAGACTGCTAATAATGAATAAAGAGAACAATCTTGTTGATAAATTCGTAGAGGAGATGACCTTGTTCTGGTGTTTGTGCTTTTATTTGTTCATCACAAGATGGCAATTACAACTTGGGAACTTATACAAGGTTTAAGTTGACTGATCAACTATTTCCACACTCAAGTGAGCTGTAAGTGAGCTTAATTGCCACTTATATTATTGCCAATGCATAGGATATCAAATCTATGCATTGAGCCTCTACTAATATTTATATTTTAATTATATGTTTAATTTATCGAGTACACCAATTGATTTTATAGACAAGGTTAATGGGTTCGAAACCTGTTTATACGACGCTAAGTAAGTTCATCAAAGCACGTCATGCATTCATTACATTTTTGACTATGTATCACCTGTGATACATACATTTAAAAATCAAAATCAAATCTAATGTTTGTTCCTTTTCTTTTTCCTTTTTTCACTTTTTTCCTCTTTTATATATTTTTTTCTATTTTTTGATTCCCCCCCCCCCCACCCCAATACTTGCTCTTTCTTATATAAATGTGATGACATGTGACTCAATCATTACATAATATAGACTATGCTCATTTATTGAATTTTTTTTTTTTTTTTTTCCAACTTGTTAATTGAATCTAACTTGAAGATGATTTACCATATAGATTTGATTGAAACATATGCGAATGCAAACACGTATAATATATATGGTTGATTCTAGACCTATATCTCTTTTAGGATGTTGCTTCTCAAGCAAACCCAATTCCTATTCATGAGCTCTTTTCTTCTCAAAGTCTGCGATACGTTTCTCCATATTCTCCTTAAACAATTTCTTCTTCTCCATGTCTTCAAGCTCATTTTTAAGAGCCTCTCCAGCCCTCTCCACCTCACATCACACGACCATCAGCGAAAAGGTCATCGCATGTACATGTACTAAGAGTATCTTATGTGAATTTTGGTAAGCCTTACCGGTGTTTCAACCTAAATCGAATGAATCAGATGCACCACATACTTACCCTTCCTGTTCTATAGCATTTGTCAAATTTGAGCTATAAAACTGGATAAACTTCTGGATGAGTGGAAAAGCAAAGAAAAAGCTTCATGCACAAAAAAAAAAAGAAACCACATTTCCATAGGTAGAGAGGATTTCACCTAAGCATATTAGTGGTTAAGGTTTGTCCGGGACACTACAAACCTTACCCCCCTTGTCTCTCACCCTTCTCTGCTGGTTGCGACACCTGAACCACAAATATAAATTTACCATCTAACATGCCACCGTTTATTTCGGACCACCTTATCCCCCTTGGTCACCATTTATTCCGGACCACCTCGCTCCAAAAGCTGCATAAAGGGCTAGAAATTCAAGCCTTTTAGTAGCTCTTGCTTGCTACATGTACACCTTTGCTTGCTCGACTCGCAAAGGCAAAACACATGCTAGGAACCATCGATCATCGCAACCGAACTAACTGCGCACGACAGCATCTGTTGTCGAAGCGGCGCCAAGAGAACACTCGGTCCGCTGGACTCGTCCGCAAGCTCACAAGACCGTCAACATGTGTGAAACCGCACGTAGTTAGTTATACAGAACCCGGCGCGATACTCTTCTATCATGGCCTCGTCGTCGAGCATCCTGGGCCAAGAGGAGCAAGCACTGCTCGCGTTCGTCGGCGAGTGGTGGATCTCGATCGGGACGATCGCGAGCCTGCTCTTCCAGATCCTGCTCCTCCTCACGGGGGGCACGCGCAAGTGGAACGGCGCCAGTCGGCTCGTGGCCTGGAGCAGCTACAACTTGTCGGACTACACGGCGACATTGGTGCTGGGTGGGCTAGCGCAGGACGCGGCCGGGAGCGGCAAGGCCATCTACGCGGTCTGGGCGCCGATGCTGCTTCTCCATCTGGGCGGCCCCGACAACATCTCGGCGTACGCGCCCGAGGACGCGGAGCTCTGGGTCCGCCACGGCTTCAACGTGCTCTTCCAGATCGTGTCGGCCGTCTACGTGATCGCGAACTGCGCGGATTCGTGGAGCTTCTGGCTCGTCGCGAGCTGCCTCCTCGTGGCGGGCGGGATCAAGTCCGTGGAGCGCACGCTCGCGCTGCGCTTCGCGTCCGGCTCCGTGCTCACGCAGGCGGCGATGCCCATCTACGAGTTCATGCCCGTCTCGGCCTCGCTCCTCATGAGGGCAGCCGCGGAGCTCGACGCGCAGGCCGACGTGGTGAAGGAGGCGCCGATCGTCACGCACCTGCTGCTCGTCGCCGCCCTCGTGATCGAGTCGTATCAGCTCGCTCGGATCGCGCTTTCGGACTGGACCAAGGTGTGGCTTGCGTGCGTATACGTGCGGCTGACACGCGAAGCAGGTACGGCGGCCGGCCCAATGTCCTGATAAGTTTGGTGGGCGCATGATCTCAAATGCATTGAGAGAATTCTGGGAGCGATAGCCCGTATTAAAAAGCCCATAGCTTCCTCGTATGATATCTAATTTTTAAAGTTCAAATAGGTGAATTAAAGCTAATTAAGTAGGCTATATCGTAGTACAGGCTCACTTCTATGTATGCGTATACTTCTTTCCGAAATAAATAATACATTCTTTCATTAGTGAAAATAGTTACAGCAATGAGGAAGCGTAGTTCAAATAAGTGAATCAAAGCTAATTAAGTAGGCTATATCGTAGTATAGGCTCTCTTCTATAGACGCTTATACTTCTTTCCCAAATAAATTATACATTCTTTCATTAGTGAAAATAATTACAGCAATGAGGAAGCGTAGTTCAAATAAGTGAATCAAAGCTAATTAAGTAGGCTATATCGTAGTATAGGCTCTCTTCTATAGACGCTTATACTTCTTTCCGAAATAAATTGTACATTCTTTCATTAGTGAAAATAATTACAGCAATGAGCAAGCGTACAAATAAGGTGGTTCAACAAGAGTTGTTATATATACTCTCTCTATCCTTACATAGGTAGCTGCTACAATACAAATCTTTTAGCCGTTGCATGGATTGGATTGGTCCTAACCCTATTTTAGAATGCCAAGGTCGTTGTGTCTTGCTGTTTTCCTCCTTTCGCCCTCCTATACCAATCGTTCTAGCGTGAAAAATCCATTTTGAGGCTGTATAGTTGCATTGCAGTTGGAGGCCTTTTTTCCTCACATGCTTTCGATTTGTTTCTTGCTTTTCAATCCTTTCTTCCCTTGTTCCGCGGCGGCATTTTCAGATCACGCGCCGAGAACAACATCAGGACACCGGTGGCACATGCGGGCGGCGGCGGCAGCCGTCATCTTGGAGATGATCCGATTGGGCGATACGGTGGCGAGGAGCAGGTATTGGAGGAAGCGGATCGGGCAGTGTGCGATGACGCAGCCGTTGTCCGCGTGCCCTCGTTACGAGCTCGACGCGGCGACCGTCGACGGCTTCAAGCGCCGAGTCGTCGGGCACGTGCTGGCCTTGTGCGCCGAGCCGGGCGCTCCGCTCACGAGGCTCAAGCCGTCGCTGGATCGGGTGTTCACGCTCTGCGGCTTCATGCCGGAGCAGCACAAGGCGAGCGTCGCCGCCGCCCTCGGCGAGGGCTTCACCGACCTCGAGCACGCGATCGCCAACTGGCACGTGGCGACGTGCATCTGCGAGGCGCTCGACCGCCCCGACGGCGGCCGGAAAGTACGCTACGATGCCGATGCGAACGCCGATGCGAATGTCCAGGCTGGCACGCTACTGTCGCGCTACGTCGCGTACCTGCTCGTGTACCGAACCGAGATGCTGCCGTGCCATCCCGACATCGGGAAGAAGACGGCCGCGGACACGGGATCGGCGCTGCGACGCGCCGGGCCCTGGGACCGCGCCCACGTCTCGCGCTTGCTCCTCCAGCGACGACGCCTTGACGACGACGGCGACGACGACGACAACGACGATGATCGGACACGGACATGGTCGGATCCGAATCTTCGGCAAGGTGTGGACGCGGCCAGGAGCCTGCGCGGCATCGCGAGCGCGGGCGAGCGCTGGGCCCTCATCGCCCGCGTGTGGGTCGAGATCCTGCTCTGGATCGCCGCCGCCAACAGGGCGCCCGAGCACCTGCGGCAGCTCACGCTCGGCGCCGAGTTCCTCACCGACCTCTGGTTGCTCCTCGGCCACATCGGCGCCTGCGAGCAGTGACACGACACCTTTTTGTCCCAGCTCGCCGATTTCGGATGCCAGAGACTCTTGCTAATGCTGCTGCTGGTGCTGCTACTTTGCATTGCGGGAAATTCCGGTTTCTCGATCTCACTCTTGGCACGTGCAAAATGGCAAGATCCCCCCTGGGCAAGATTCGCGCCTCACTGCTGTGTGTCGGACATTTTTTGCTCTCTCGCGTTTTGTCTCGTTTTCGTAATTGTTTCTTAAGTCAAACGAGCACGAGATTGACTACATTGGTTACATTGTATTATATCAGCTCTTCTGTATTGATTTACAGTATAACTTCTGTGGATAAGGATTTATTAAATGTCGATCACCGAAAGATTGCTACTAATGAATAAAGAGAACAATATTGTTGATAAACTCGTAGCCTTGTTCTCGTGGTTATGCTTATTATTTGTTCATCACAAAATGGCAATTGCAACTTGGGAACTTATACAAGGTTTAAGTTGACTAATCAACTGTTTCCACGCTGAGGCCAAAATATATCACAAACCCTACAAGTGAGTTGTAAGTGAGCTTAATTGCCAGTTATATAATTGGCCGATGCATAGGATATCAATCGATTCCAAATGGGAATACAAGTAACAATTTGCAACATACTAACAAAAGGGTTTATGAAAGCCCTTTATCAAGCCTGCCTGACTCTTTGTTCGTCATTGTTGCCGCCATAATCTTCATGACGAAGAAGAAAGCTCACTTAATGAGAACATCAAGGAGTAAGAAGCATGCGGTATTGACGATTTGGTCCTAACATCATAGGTCATATTGTTCCCTACTAGAAATGCCGATTTCTTATCCAAATCCGAATGATTTGTTAAGACGGGTAGACAAAGGGAGAGGTTAACGTTTTGTTTTGATGTTCATCGATTGTTGCGTCTAAGTTTGGGTTATTAAGCATCAAACGCTCCTCTTCTCCGAGTTTGAAATCACGCGAATCGATTGCATTGACTATACTTGTTTCAGTTGCTCGACGACGCAAGCAGCAAATTCCATAGACCAAACTCTTGAGTAATCAGAATTCCTTCGTATTCAGTTGTTGTACACAATGTGGGTTGAGGGTTTCATATTTCTCTTGTATCTGAACTCTCAACAACTGCACATTCATTATCCATAGGTTGGGTCTGCATTCATGCAGCCTTCTGGTGAAATATATTAGTCAACAGTTTTGAGGCGGACAAGTACCCATTTGGTCACAAGACTCGCAATCAATATAAGGGCGGGGCAGACAAATGAACATGGCCCTTTGTGGATATGGCCGGGCATTTCTCGAACGGACATTCTGGGTTTTACTAGGTAGCTAGGAACATGGAAGGGCAAGCTCGGCCTCGAACTGTAACCCACTCTATTTCTCACCTGCACCCATGTGGCCGAGGAGGACCCAGATGTTGGTGAGGAACTCGCCGCCGAGCGTGAGCTGCTGGAGCTGCTCCGAAGCTTTGTTGGCAGCGGCGATGAAGATGAGGATTTCGACCCAAAACTCCATGATGAAGCGCCACCGCTCCTCCACGTCCTTGATCTTCTGGAGGTGCCAAGCGGCCTGCAAGCCGCTGCGGAGCCGGTGGGGAACGGCGGCATCGCCACGCTCCTCGCGATGCTCTTCTTCGTCGTCGTCGTCGTCGTCTTCTTCTTCTTCGTCGTCGTCCCCGGTATGCAATTCCCGCTCCAGAGCCGATTCTTCGCCCATTGGGTCCTCGCTCTCGTCGCCTGCTCCTCCTGGCTTGTTGTCCTTGTCTTCCCGACCCGCTTGCTCGAGCAATCGCGACACGTTGGCATGGTCCCAAGGTGCGACCAGCCGCAACGCCCGTTGCGTCGACATGGCCAACCGCTTCGCCGTGTACGCATGGCACGGCAGGAGCTCCGTCTTGTGCACCAGCAAGTAGGCCATGTAGCGCGACAGCAACTTGCTCATCAGGCGAACCCTCGGCAAGCCACCTCGTTCCAATTCGTCCTCTTCTGTGGCATAGTTCGCGTTGGGCGGGATCGGGGTGCCTTGATACAGAGGAGCAGGCGGAGGAGGAGGAGGAGGAGGAGGAGGAGGAGGCATCGCGCTGCTGCCGACGCTGTATGGCATATCAGAAGATGACCCGGGGTAGTTACACCAACCGCCCGATGTCCAGCCTCGATGATATCGAGCCTCACCGTGATCGTCGTCCGACTCTTGATCCCTTTCAGTATCCGAGGCGCTCGTGGGCAGATCGTAATGCCCCCGATTTCGACGCGCCCGTTGCTGGGACGCGGCGACATCGCCATGATCCTCCACAACGCCGATGTGCAGCAGCTGGGCATTTGCGGGATCGGGAGTGGGAGCGGCGGCGGCGGCGGAGTCGAGGAGCTCGCACACGCAGGTCGCGACGTGCCAGTTCACGAGGATGTGCTCGATGTCGGTGTAGGCCTTGCCGATGGCGCACTGCGCGCAGGCGCGGTGGGCGGGGGGCATGCGCGCGAAGAGCTGGTTGATGTGGGGCTTGGACGCGGTCATGACGATGGGCGCGGCGGGGCAAGCCTTGAGGGAGGCGAGGACCTTGAGGAGGACGTAGCGCTTGAAGTCGTCGATGGTGCGGGGGTCGTACTCGTAGCGGGGGCAGAGGTCGCGGAGGGCGGAGAAGCAAGAAGTAGGGTTTAGGGCAGCAGCAGCAGCTGATGGAGGAGGAGGAGGAGGAGCGGAAGCTGCAGCGGTGGTGTGGTTGTGGTCGGAGCTTGCGCGCATCGAGTATTGGCCGATGCGGTTGTTCCAGTACTTGTGGCGGGCGATGGAATCGGCCATGCGGATCAGCTCCAGGACGACGTCGGCTGCCCATCGGTGGAGGCGATCGCGGGGAGCGTGATCCGCGGAGGACGAGGAGGAGGAGGAGGACGAGGAGCTGCGGGGCTTGGTGAGGCGAACGTAGGTGTAGGCGAGCCAGACCTTGGTCCAGTCGGAGAGCATGATGCGCGCGAGCTGGTACGCCTCGACGACGAGCGCGGCGGCGAGGAGGAAGAAGGTGATGCTGGGCGCCTGCTTGACGAGCGCCGCCTGCGCGCCGAGCCCCATGGCGGGCGACACCAGGAACACGCCCGACACGGCCAGCAGCGCGGTGGTGCCGACGCGGAAGCCGACGCCGAGCCGCGTGAACGCCGTGCCCGACGCCTTGGTGTAGAGGCCGTCGAAGAGGAAGCGGAGCTCGACGTCGAGCGCGAAGAGGAGGCGCGGCGCCGAGCCCGCGAACACGCGGGGCCCCAGGAAGAAGAGGAGCGTCTTCGGCACGTGGCGCCACTCGTACATGTAGAGGCCCGAGAGCCGGCGGCGGTAGAGCTTGGAGAGCGAGAAGCCGACGCACATGAGGACGACGGAGGGCGAGCGCGAGAGGCCCGGCGACGAGAGCACGTCGTGGAGGGTGACGAAGCGGGGGCCGGCGCGGCGCGCCGCCTCGCGGCCCGGGACATCGTCCTTGTCCTCGGGCCCGTCGTCGCCCGAGAGCAGCTGGAACTCGCGGAACCAACGGTCCTCGCCCATGACGATGTAGTTGTAGAGCGCCGTCTCGCCGTCGAACACGTGGCCCGTCCCCGCCTCCCCGTCCCTCGACCTTCTTCCCGGCCCCGGCTCCGCCACCCACGGCTCCAGCCTCATGTACTCGAAGACGGGCAGCGCCGACGCCTCCAGCGCCGCCCTCGACGCGCACCGCAGCGCCAGCGTGCGCTCCGCCGCCTTGATGCTCCCCGCCGCCAGCAGGCACGTGCTCACCAGCCCGTACCTCCACGTCGCTGCGCAGTTGCCCACCACGTACGCCGCCGACACCACCTGTTGGCGAATCAAAATGAAAAGGATTCATGGGAATCATGCGAATGGATCAGCTTGTGTTCCATTACAAATTTCTTTTTCGGAGCTTCGCTACCTGATGAATGGTGTGCGAAACAAAGTTTTCTTCCCTCCACAAACAAGAGAATCACTCAAGATCACCTGCTATTCATCTATCACCATCTGTGTTTAACTCCCTTAACTTGCTACCCCCCTCTTTTTTTGTTTGTTCTCTAAACTTAAACTTGAATGGGCAAAGAGGAAATTTGAACGACGAGCTATGTCCAAGACATTCTTTTGGTTTAACTCGCTAAATGGTATGTAAAACAAAGTTCTCTTTCCTCCACAAAGAAGAGAATCACTGATCACTACTATTTATTCATCTATCATCATCGTGTTGAACTCCCTTAACTAACTACCCTTTTTCTTTTCTTTTTTTTTGTCTAAACTTGAATGAGCAAAGAGGAAATTTGAACGAGCAACTGGGTCCAAGACATTCTTTTGGTTTAACTAGCTGAATGTTATGTAAAAAAGTGTTCTTTCCTCCACAAAGAAGAGATCACTAATTACTATTCATCTATCATCATCATTGTGTTCAACTCCCTTAACTACCCTTTTGTTGGGTCTAAACTTGACTGAGCAATGAGAAATTTGATGTTTCCTCCTATAAATGCCTGTCAGCTCTCCTATAACTGAGCATCCTCTCCTGGTGTTGACTGAGCAATGAGAAATTTGATGTTTCCTATAGCAGCCCATGACATCAAGTGGTGCGTGCACATTCCCATATGGGCTTTTGACCCTAGGAGCATTTTTAACCATTCACCAATCAACACCCAACCTACCTGAAGCAGCATTGTGAATCCGTGGCGCTGCCATAGCTCCGCGTCCTCCAGCGAATACGCCGAGATGTTGTCGGGTGCGCCCAAATGGAGGAGAAGCATCGGCGCCCACACGGCGTAGATCGTCTTCCCGCTGTTGGCGGCCGTCTGCGCGAGCCCCCCGAGCACCAGCGTCGCCGTGAAGTCCGACATGTTGTAGCTGCTCCACGCCACCAGGCGGCATGCTCGATTCCACTTGCGAGTTCCGCCCGTGAGCAGCAGCAGGATCTGCAGCAGCAGGCTCACCATCGCCCCGATCGAGATCCACCAGTCGCTCAGGAACTCCAGCATCCTCTCCTGGTCCTGCCCCAACAGCCCAGACGTTGTTGGCGCCGCCGGCGTTGTCGTCGACACCATCGTCGGCACTGTCGTCGGGCTGCGCGTCGCCGTCGCAGCAAACATATCACCCAGATGATTCACCGATCCGTCGATCGATCGATTCGCCATGCTTGATGCAGGATGGCGATGGTCCTTTGGAGTCCTCCCACCGATCGATCGATCGATGATTTGATGCAGGATGGTGCAGGTAGTCCTATCACCTCCTCCTATCGATCGATCGATCCACCCATCCACGATGATTGATGCAGGATGCTGACGACACTCCGATCAGATCAGCTCCTCCTACGGATCGATCCATCATGATAGATGCAGGATGATAATGGTCCTAAGCGCTCCCTCCTATCGATCGATCGATCGATGATTCATGACGATTGGTGCAGGATGCTGACACTCCGATCACCTCCTCCTATCGATCAGTTGATCGACTCCTGATGATTGATGCAGGATGCTGACACTCAGATCGGCTGCTGATCATACCGATCGATTCGTGATGATTGATGCAGGATGCTGACACTCTGATCGGCTGCTGATCATATCGATCGATTCATGATGATTGATGCAGGATGCTGAGTACGCTCTGGTCGGCTCCTCCTATCGATTGATTCATTGTGACTGATGCAGGATGCTGGCACTCCCATCATCCACGGCTCCTCCTAATCTGCATGGGTCTCGGCCTGCAAATCCATTGCGCGGTGTCGTCGTCGCTGCCTCCGCTAATTATATCTCAGCTGTCACAATACTACTATCACGAGGTTCATTTCCTGATCCAAATGTACAAACCACAACACCCTTAGTCTGATTATTAGGCTCTATGTTGCAATATGGACTCCCACCAGTTGATAGTCGCATCATCAGCCTAGTTTGAAGCTCAGCCGTTAATCTATCTTTCTATCATCTCTGGGCATCTACTTTTACCCCGAGCTCAGCAATATATGCCCTGCTGCTAAGAATCATCCATTTCCCATGATCCTACTTTCCACCGCTCTGCCTCGACTTTTGCAAAACATAGACAGATAGATAGATTGTGTTGGCAGCAGCTGAAAAGGCCAAGCCAGTCAGTCAGTCACATCTCAGTTTTCTCTCGCCCAACAAAAAACACACCAACTGCAAAAAAACTCGGTACCATCTATTCATCTCTCAACCCCGGACTTTGGGCTAAAGCCGTTAGGCACTCACAGCATTGATTGTAACTTCCACTTTTGGGGCATATCTTGATCTCCCCAAGGCAATGATCAGAATGACATCTATCAGAAATTCCACAAGTAAGATTGCATTCCCATGGCACAATTCAAACCCACAATGTACAAATTAGCCGATCGACCTTCCTCGATTCTCTCTACAAGCTAGGCCTACCAAAGCCCCTTCCTTTTCTCGCCACTTCTGGGCCCTCCTCCTACCCATCTTCTCTCCATGGTTCTCTCTATCTCTCTCTCTCTCTCTCACACACACACACACAGACACACACTCTGTTACAAACCAGGAATCACTATAGATCAGTTACCTCGACAAAAATTTAGTTACAGATTCGAAATGTCTTCACAATCTCCGATGCACTGATGACTCGAGGCCAAACAACGCTGATCGGAGATTCGTCGGAAGTGAACCTGTTGATCAAACCAGCTGGACGGGAATAAAATTGATTAGATAACCGAACATTAGGAGTACCAATGAGAGAGAGAGATAGAGGACAGTACCTTTTGAGAGCTAGCTAAGGAATGTTGAGGGGGCTAAGGGAATGTGACTGAATGTACGTTTACGCACATATAGTAGATACAGTCTAAGAGCATGTATATATCAGAAGAAAATGACAGTACGCGACTAGTCGGAGCTACACACACAACTTTCTTGGCTCCATTGAGTGAATAGTTAGAGAGAGAAGGGTTTAGGGCTCTAGTAACAGTAATCGATTACCCGGAAGAAACAAAGGTCCCTCTCTCCTCTTTTCAACGAGGAAGAAACTGAATCGATTAGTCACATGCTGCATTGTAATGTATGTACATGCCTCCTGCAGCATGTAGAACCTTATCATATGAGTATTCCAAGTAGAATGCGCGCCGCATCTTATCGACAGCCTTGGTGGATTTGATGTTCCCCTTGCAGCCGCATGCCGAATTTTGCACGGTGCAAAGAAAGGCGGAAAGAAACCTGATAGATAGATGAACATCTGTCTTCTCAGGCCGATGATGAAGCCCACAAGACAACGCATACAATATCGTCGAGCTCTCGTGTTTTTATAGAGCCTTCCTTCCCAATCAGGTGCCACCGCCCATCACCTCAAACCTGTGTAGGTTAAAGGCACACACACGCACACAAAATAAGACAGAATAAGAAAGCTATCAGAAAAGGAGGCGTTTTTACGAATCTATAAAGCTTTTCTCACCACGATGAATGGTTTGTTGTTATGTCTGCCATACTTGTAGTACAAGGATGCTCAATGGATGATATAGGTAATCACCTCTCTTAAGTAGTTAGTTAAGATCAGGCTCTTCAATCTTGGAAGTTGGCTCCAAACCCGACAACAGTGATCATGGCATATCTCAATATCCCTAAGTGTTTTTCTATGACAAAATCGGCCTCTTGTGCATCATGCTTGAACGGAAATAAACATGACTGTAATTGGTGTAGAACCACTTGTAAAAGACAGGAATCCAATTTGATCTGGCAGCTTTGAGCAGCCTCAACCCTTTGAATTTTCCTCTTCTCAGAGAGAAAGAGAGATGTCTTCGAGATTCCAACAAAACCAACCCTCTTGGCTAAGCAATGATTTGCAGAATGAAGATTACGTTGATCTGCCATGAACGAAATGAATGAATGAACACTATAGAAAGAAAAAGCCTCTTTAGCTTCAATACTTTCGTTTACATCAGTTTTTCTTTTCCCTTTGAATCGTTCGATAATTCCAAAGACTCTGATGGGGCTGGTATCTCCTTTTGTTGCCTTGGAACTGGAGAAAAGAGTTAATTGTACTTGAGGGGCAAGAAACGCTTCGAATTCAAGCATGATTAGCAGAAAAGAAGATGTTTTGCCTGACACATCATTCAATCGAAATCGCAAACTGACTTCCCTCTCTCATCTTGCTGAAGCTCTACTCCGTTTTAGTTCAAAGATCATGAATCAGTTGGCTACATCAGAGGTCCTCCTCTCCATGAAAGAGTTACAGCTTCAAATTGCCACACACGGTATTACTTCCTTGCTTCAACTACTCGATGATTATAATTAGATCCTCAGTAACCAACACAGATCAAAGGACACCCATCTGACATTGATGGAATAAGCATGTCCACATCGAACATGTAGTGCACGCGCTATTTGCTCCAACAAGACACCAAATGCTTGGCATAAACCAAGAATCAATCATGCGCCTTCCAACAACCAAGATTGGTGCACAATCGATCTGTTGTTTTTTGAATTAGTAACCACCTGATTCAAGGCAAGCATCACAGCGCTCAAACTATCAAGACGACGGGGATCGGCTTCATCTTTCTAATCCATTCCAAAATAGAGCCCGACTGTTTCCTGATCGGTCTGGGTAAGAACAAACTTGAAAGTTCCTTCAGTACTGTAATGAAGTGATTAATCTGCGGGCCTACAGATGCGTTGCGAGCATATGACTCTTGCATTGCGAAGATGATCAGATCCATCCCATCCCATCCCCTCTCTCGAGGGAACGGATCAGGTACAGAATGCTGGCGGACAAAGAATCTAGGCAGAGCTAGGGTAGTAAGCAAAACACGCCACCTTTCCGTGGATTTCAATGGAATTGAGGTCCCGTGAGCCGTCAGTTTCGACATGATCAAACAGGTATGTAGGCAAGGCAGACTCTTTTGGGGATGGAGCCATAGCCTGCGCCTTGAGCTTGAAAGGTTCTGGCACAGGAGTCATAGCCTGAGCTTTGATCTTGACGTATACACATACATTCATACATACATGCATACATTGATGTGTGTGTATTCTGCCACATCGATGGAGACCAGAGGCCGGAACCGATCAAATCCTTGCGCACCTGGTTAAAGGCATCGATCGGGCCTGCCTTTTCGCTTCCTCATGAGAGAGTCTTTTTCCTCTGAGTGGAACCAGCAGGCGGGACGAAAGCGTGGGGCCCTTGAACCTAGTCGCAGTACGCTCCATGCGTGCGGGGGCGATCGAAAGGAAACGCCGCCTCGTTCGTATCGATCGAGCCTTCTTCCTTCTCCTTCTCCTTCTCCTTCTCCTTCTCCTTCTTCTTCTTCTTCTTCTCATCCTCCTCCTCCTCCTCCTCCTTCTTCTTCTTCTGCTGCTGCTGCTTCTGACAGAGATAGATGATGATGCCTCCGCCAAGCCAAGCAAGATCAGAAGGTGCGGTGCGATGGAAGGAACGTCAGCTTCGATCTCATCGACAGACAGACAATGGAATGCAGGAAACGGAACATGTACATGCACACATACATACATACATACATACATACATAACATACATGCACTGGCACACACACATACATACATGCATGCATGCATACATACATACATGCATGCATGCTTGCATACATGCATACATACACACGTGCATGCGTGCATGCATACATGCATACACACACACATACATACATGTGCGTGTGCATGTATGTATGTGTGCATGTATGTATGTGCGTGTGCATGTATGTGTGCATGCATGACATACATACATGCATGCATGCATGAATGCATTCGAGAGGGATGACTGATTGATGGATTTTTTATCCATGATCGTTCGGAAATGCGAGGGAAATCGATCGGTCGGTCGATTTGATCGGCCCACGATTGCTTGGGAACGCGGACGGAATCGATCCGCCGATGGATGATCGTCCGGAAAACGTGCACGAATTGATTAACGGTCGATCGATGGATCGATGGATGGATGACAGTTCCCGGAACGTGCAGGAAAGTCCCAATGACTTGGATGAGAGTTCGGAATTTGCGAACGAAGTCGGCGGATCGATCGAACGATGGATGACAGCTTCCGAAACGTGCAGGGAAATCCGATCAGGTTCATCGATCTGGATGACGGCTCGGAAATTGCGAACGAAATCGATGGATGCATGGATGGATTGCGGGTTGGAAACTGTCAAGGAAATCGGATGACTAAACTCGGGCTTCGTCGACTTGGGGCCCCTCGAAGCTTTCCGCAATCCGACGCACGAAAAACCAACTCGCTGATCATTGGCCTCCTGCCAGTTGGAGCAGACGAGTTTGAAATGAAGTTGTTCGATGAATGCAGCAAAACTGGGGTAATCAGAGACACATGTTTTCTGTCCTCGACCACTCGTTTTCTGTCCACAATCGTGCAATGCCCATGTGTTAAAATACTAAATAAGCAAAGCAAACTGGGGGCAGTGGTCCCCCAGCTCAATAGCTCGAGTGGGGCAGTGACAGACTGTCTCAGGGCCTTTGGCATCTTAGCCGTCGAGCAAGCGATAATAGAATAGTCATAGGAATCGGATCGATCCAACAACAGGGGGAAGAAATCAATAAAGAGGGTGGTGTATGGGCGCTCCACGGATCTTTGGAAATGAACTTTTATAAGATTAAAACAGACAGACTAGCTATAGCAGATATTATCCTGGAAAACAAAAAGATACAGATATAAGAAGCAACTTAAGTATATATGTATCATTGTCACAAAGTATTAGGCCCACACATGCACCTGTTACACACGAAGATATATTCGGCACGATGCGTTCGTATTGCACTAATTCTTTCGTTTATTTGTTTCCGTTTTTGTTTGTTTCTTCTTCTTCTTCGATACAGTTCTGAGGTGGTGAGCATGTCGACGCGACCACGCCTCGCATATAACACCTGCAGATGGGGCGCATATGATCCGTTGCCAGATTACGCATCCCCTTCAAATGATTCCCCTACCCACGAGAGAAGTAAACCGAATTCCCACAAAAGTGGCAAGCTGGGACCGGCTCTTGTACTAGGTCACGGGCAGATCCATCGGAATCCTTTGATAAAAAAGAACAATGGGCTTGACACCAGGAATTGAACCTATGCCCTTCATATATATTGCTCGCAAATTTATTGATTACATTTTAACGCCTAGTTTTAGTCTCTCTATTACAAAATTAACACCCAATTAATTCCCGCTAATTGATTTTATTCATTCCCTTACTACTGCTGCTTCCTAATCCATCGCTTCTATCCTTTTCTCTCGCCTAATTATGCTTTCCGTCTTAATCTTCATACTGCCGTTTACCAAGTGCTCCCCACTTCGAACCGCTGCTTGCGGATCGATTCCCTCACCAGATTTCGATCGACCGATCGATTCCCTTGCCAGATTCGATCAGTAAATTCCATAATCCAATCAGCTCAGCGTTAAGTCGCGGCGAGCGATAGAACGGGGCATTAAAATTTGGAAGTTTGTAATTTCAGTAGGCATCAAAATAAGATTTGTCAGGCGTCTGTATTTCCCATATGTATATATACGTATCCACATACACTCATACATACGTATAAATACAAGTAAATAACTAAATAAATGAAGTTCTCTCCATCTCCGTCTCCATCGCCATCTCCATGTCTTCTGTTGTCTACGATTGGTTCGAGCAGAGAGCGAGCGATGGTGGGGCTTCCATGGCGAATCCGGGGCTTGAGACAGCTCTTAGCTGTGTCAAAACCTCTGCATACATGCAGACAAACAATCCATGGCTTTACAGACGGGCGATGATGATGATTATGATTCCTCCGTGGTCTCCATTGCCTCCCAATGGCGTGTACTTACCACCGCACCATGCGCGCGCGCCTTCGTGTTTGCGTTGGCAGAAGAGGACGAGGGCCTCCTTGGCCCCACATCGCCGAACCGGAAGACGAGCTGCCTCTATTCTGCATCAAGTCTTCTTTTTACCATTAAATCTCTCAACCACAGATGGAGTTCCGCTGTCTCCACGGAGAGGTCAAAAGGCATGTATCGGACGGAATGCGTATGTATGGGGCTGAAACACACGAAAGGTCAACGAGCAGAGGTAATGAGAGGTCCCTGTTCTGTTCTATCTATGCATTCCTTGTATAAATATATTTTGGCTCTGTTTTTCGAGCCTTCAAGAGCATATTCCTCCTTCCGATCTCCGTTTCTTCAAATCTGTTTCTTCCTCTGCTTACTTCTTCAAGCGGTTTTCAAATGCTTGCTATTTTCCAAATCTGTGTAGCCTTTGCCATTCATTTGTATTTTTTTCTGTCCAAAAAGGGCTATGTTATTCTCTTCCCGGTTCCTATTATCCCTGATACAAATCTTTAACAAGAAAGATCAGGAAAATCCTTTCTGCATGCTAGTCATTTATTCTTTGTTTAACACCAAGGTATAAAAAGGAAAGATGCTTTTGTGCTTTTCTGAAAGCACAGGATTTATTAATAGAAAAATAAAGCTAGTGCCCATTGTGGTCATTATGCGGACTATTATTTCCATTCACATTGATCCCATTATATACCTGAAAGATGCAATACGATCTAAATTTCATTTGTATGTCTCCACCGTTGTTGAAGTGGAAAAAGGTTTTTTGAATTCGCTTGTGGCTTTTCGGTTTCGATCGACTATTGTGGGCTATGTTCTTAAATTCACCCCTTCCCCAAATGTTCATTGAAAGTATGCCATACAGGAAATACTCTTTATTTTGATTCGTTTCCGGAATCTTATCCAAAGTACACAGTATAGATTTTGTTCTAATTTCATTCCTGTACCGTTAATCTCATTCCTTTCAGGAAAGTTGGAAACTATAGGCTTCTTTTTTTCCTTTTGTGGGAAATTACTATTCAGAGGTTAAGCAAGATTGGGCGTAAATTTCATTCAGCATTTGAGATTTGAATCTGAATTTCGTTAAGCTGAACACAAAATTTGCTGGTTGCGTTTTTAACTACAATCCTTTATGAGCTCAATCTCAGTGTCGTCGTATGGCTTATGTTTTCAATTTCATTGTTTTCTCTTTAAATGGGTTACTTTCTTATTTGATTCTCATGACTCATTTCTGGGAATTTTGATTGAATCATATGTGCACTCTCTGTTAATGCGTCATCTCCACTTTTTGGCATCATTTTGACTATCCTATTGTCATAACACGGGTGTATAAATATGAAAGAAAAAGAACAATACCAACAAGAGAAGTCAGCTTTCATGTAGTGGAAACTGGCTCATTCGTACTGTCAAAGTATGCAGACTTGGTTCATTTCTTTCTTTCTTTGATGTCATATTAACGATGGATAGAGATGAGAGTGCATACGGGAAAGAAGAAGAAGAGTATAAGCTTCCAAAGGAGGAGGAAGAAGAGTATAAGCTTGCAAATGAGGAGTATGATCTTTCTGTAAGATCTCGAATAACCCGCTTCGGAAACAATTGGAGAAGTCAAGAGAGCGGCCTTATTTCCTTTCCTCATTTTTGGAATAAAGTCATTATTCCTCCCAGGAATAGGTATCTCTGTTTCTGCTGTTTTACTTGGTTTCTTGCCTGCATACATACATCTATCGAATACATGCAGAGATATATATGTAGATGCATGTAGTATGTTGTATCTATACACCTTATAGGCATAATCTGAGAAATATGGTTGTATTTATTTGGATAACTACATACATTAATTCCATACATAATTCTACGAACTATTATATGTATATTCATAGGTTATTTGTGCTATATGTATGCATCACATGAAACAATTCGGATGCATAAATTGAACACGCTGATGCAAGAAATTTCATTGATCCATACAAATAGGCTGAATGCATGGATCTTAAAATTATCTCATGCATATGGCCAGTAACTTACACATGTATGTGCTGTATTATAACATATCAGAATAAAAGTCAGCATGCAAGTATACATGTACAACCATAGCATCATAGACTTTCTTTACTTTCTTAAATCTGACATATTATAAAGAAAGTTGGATGCGTCATCTTTTAAGATTATGTCTAAGTAAAAGTTGTCAAACCATTGGCAGATGAATGTTCTGACAAACTGAAGTGGTGGTTTAATCTTATGCAGGTTATATAATATATGGGTTTGTAATATATTATTATGGGCCGTATACTCTTCCTTTCTCACACCCATTGAATTTGGGTTCTTTAGAGGTTTACCCAAACATCTGTTTTGGATTGATCAAGTAGCCCAGATCTTGTTTGTGATTGACATTGTGATTAAGTTTTTCACTGCGTACAAGGATCCACTAACATATAAATGGGTGCTAGATCATCGTAGTATTTCAGCAAGGTAAAAAGTTCAAATGAAAATCAGAAAACGTTATCCATGTTTCTTTATGATTAATGATAGTGTTGGGATTTTATTTATTTTTCTTTTCGAAATATGTATTGCTGACATTGGACTGTGTGTTTTCTATTGGTTGTTAGATATGCAAAAAGTGACCTATTTCTAGATATATTGTGTTGCCTTCCTTGGGATATTATTTACAAGGTTAGAAACAAAATCTGTATTCACTCCTCATAGTAATACACCAGTTTGTACCAAACTGTGCTTATTTTTATTTCTAACCAGCCATCTTTATTAAATCTATAATAATGTAGGCTGCAGGCAGTAAGGAGGTGATCAGGTATCTTCTTTGGATAAGGCTATATCGGGTTCGGAAAGTGATAAGTTTTTTCCGCGAAAGAGAAAGAGACATACGTATCAACTACTTGTTTACAAGAATTGCTAAACTTATAGCTGTGGAATTGTATTGCACTCATACAGCAGCGTGTATTTTCTACTATTTAGCAACCACCCTCCCTCCGTCAAAAGAAGAACTAACATGGATTGGAAGCTTGCAACTTGGTGGTTACAATTACACAAATTTCCGGGAGATTGATCTCGGTAGACGTTATGTTGTTTCTCTATACTTTGCAATCGTCACAATGGCTACAGTTGGTAAGCAATCACATAATTGAAGGTGACTTTACCTTAAGCTCTGTAGAAGTAACTTGCATATTGCATGCACACATCAGGCTTCTCTAATTTCAGCGTTTGACAGGCACACAAGGGCTAAATATGCTTTTTCCCACCTTAAGATCACATTGCTCACATGATCTGTGGGCCACATGTTTCTATCCTCAGAATGTGGGGATGTGTGTACACAAAGGTGATAAAATGCATGGACATGAGTCTCTGAAGGGGGCTTGGACCTATGTATGGCTCTTCCAGTTACCTTCGGATGAAATTAAAGATACCCACAAGACATTCATCTTTGACTCCATTCTGGCTGCAGCTCTGTTGGTTGTTCACCACCATATTCATTGGCATCTTTTTACCGGGGATGATTTGATTCCTGGGTCTGGGCCCTCGTCTACAATTTCTTTTGTTGGGCACGAAGCTGTTTGTGAACTTTCTTCAATATGACAGTGAATATAATTATCGTTTGAAAAAGAAAGAGAGAGGAGGGAGGCATGAGATTTTAAAAATTTCGTAGAGAAATGATTTACAAAACTGACTCGGCGACAATTTCAGGTTATGGTGATATACATGCTGTGAATGTAAGAGAGATGGTGTTTGTGATGATTTTCGTATCATTCGACATGGTGTTGGGGGCTTATTTGATCGGCAACATGACAGCTTTAATAGTCAAAGGGTCAAAGACAGAAAAGTTTCGAGACAAAATGACAGCCTTGATTACATTTATGAGACTGCATAAATTAGAGAGGGATGTATGTGCAGAATTAAAAAGTCATTTACGTCTGCGATATGATTCCCAATTTGTAGGAGATGGCGTCATTCAAGAACTCCCATTCTCAATCCGTGCCAAGGTCTGGGATAAGTTCTATGTTCTAGAATTTGGAAGGTTTCCTGTTACATCTGTTGGTGATGCTCCATGTGGGATATGCTAGCATTTATAAGAGTTTAGAATTTGAGATTGTTTGTAAGATTGAGATGAGCAAGAAGAAATGAACATAGAAAAGGTGGGGAAATGAATGGCTAAATTTGATTTCTCAAAATGTTAAACTGCATCAAACTTTACTTGAGGGGTAGTGCTGCTCTGTTTCTTTTCTGGAAGTAGAACTATTATGCATATCCAATGAAAGTGAAGTGTTGAAGAATTAAAGTTATCAGACCAATGTCTTACTATTTTGTAGGTGGCACGATCATTGTACCTTTCTACCATTCAGCGCGTTCTTCTATTTCAGAATTGCTCTGCAGAGTTCATGAATCATATTGTGAGATCGTTGATAGCTTCATGTACTTTCAAAGAAAAAGGAAAAAATTATGCCATATGGTGTGACCCTCAGTTGTTTTCATCAATCAGGCAAGGCAAGTGCAAGAGGAGTATTTTCTTCCTGGAGAGGTGATAATCGAGCAAGGGACTGCAGCTGATCAAATTTATTTTGTGGCCAGTGGAACACTGGTAGGTTAAGAGAAAGTGATTCTTTTTCCTGATAAAACAACCTTCTGTTAAAACTGTTTTTGTAGATTCATTCCAAATGGATAATAAAGACAAACTTTTGGATAAAACTTGTTTTAGGTAGAAGAGGAGTATTTAGGCAGCGAAGATGACTCTGAGCTAATCGTGCTGACTCTTGAGGCTGAAAGTGTATTTGGTGAAGTTTCTGTTCTTTGTGGTATTCCACAGCCTTCTAGCATCCGCGTCACTGAGCTTTGCAAACTTCTCCGCATTGACAAAGATTCTTTTTTAAACATCATCGAGATCTACTTCAAGGATGGAAGACAAGTCCTGAATAATCTCTTGAAGGTTTTCAATCTTGTTTCTTGGCTACAGTTCTCATGTATCAGAAACAAAATGTTTTTTTTCACTAACCTTTTCCCAGAATTTTATTCGAAGCTAGCCCCTCATCTTCACAAAAAGATTCAACCTGAAATGAATAATCTAGTAAACTCTATTTTTGACAATTTTTGTGCAGTTCAAGTCGAGTAGTAAAATTGATGAGACAGACATATCTTTCTTGATTTCTGAGAAGGAGATGGAATTGTCAATGAAGGTCAATAACGCTGCTTACCATGGAAAGACTCACCACTTTAAAAGTCTTATCATGTTTGGAGCAGATCCGAACTGGGCAGATTACGATGGAAGAACACCATTGGTAACTGCCTAACTACATCAATCCCTAACTATTTATTCGTTCAATCTAACGTTCTTGTATCATTCTCAAATGAAATTTGATTGCTATCAATCAGCACTTGGCGGCAGCCAAAGGTCATGTAGATATCGTTGATTTCTTGTTGCGACGAGGAGTCAATGTTAATGTCAAAGGTATGTATGATTCTATGAAAAATACTAGAATGCATGCCTCTTCTGTAGTAGCAATCTTTCCATTACTCAAGGGCATGTGCGTAGTTTCCTAAATTTCGTTTTACTCCTCGAGAACAAGTGCTCAAGAAAGTGAAGGGATGGTCAATTTCGTTGCTTTCGGCCCTTTTGAACATTAAGAGGAATCAAACAAGATGAAGAAAACGTTTTTGTCAGACAATTTCGAGAACACGCCATTGATTGAAGCATTGAAGGGGTCTCATATCCATGTCGTGAAGCTACTGCGGAATGCTGGAGCCCAATTTGTAGAGTCGAATATAGGTGAACACATGCGTAGGGGTGTCTGGCAGGGCAATCTGGAATTCGTAAAGAATCTCTTGGAGAGTGGAGCCAACCCAAATTTGAGTGATCATGATGGTAGAACACCTCTTCATATCGCAACTTCACAAGGAATGAAATTGATGTCTGAGTTGCTCATAGGACATGGAGCATCCCTCACTGCAAAAGACAGGTTTTCCTTTTTTAATTAATAACTCCTTTTTTTCTAGACATTATCCTCGGAGAGTTCATAATAAAATCCATATCCAAATTATCCTTCTTATTATCTGGATTAGAATTTGAATCGAAAATGATTGTGACCTAACATCTTGTGATTGTGCTTTCTAAATGTTCTTTGCTAGCCGTTAAAACACAAATCTTTTTACTTTTTTGTGTGATAAAAAAACAAAATCCAGGTTGGGTATAACACCGCTTGATGAAATCAGGAGGTTTGATAAGAATGTGGCCAAGGATCTCCTTCAAATTGTGACAAAGCATGTTGGAAGGGAAGGCATTCACGATGCTATCGACAGTCTCAAGGGAAACACAGCAAATGTTGTTGATTGGGAAGGAGAAGGAGATGATGATGCATGCTTAGAATCAGTTAAATCACGAGATAAAAAGAAGGGAAAGAAATCTGTCGAAGTATTAGGGTTTCAAGATAGAGTCTTTGTGGGCAACTGCAGGTGTACGGTGTTTGGTTGCTCCCCTCGGATGCTTGTAGAAGGGAATAATGCATTGGGACTGGTTGTGCAAATACCAGATACCATTGGTGAGCTCCTTCGCTTGGCTTCCCAACATTTTGGTTGCACATATGATCGTGTTGTGAATGAGGACATGGGGGAAATCTTGGATACAAAGCTCATACGAGACTCTGAGAAGGTATTTGTTGTCAGTGATTAGCATTGTTCAGCTCATTGTAGTAGCAGTAATAATAATAACAACTATACCAACAGTAATAATACTGATTATAACAGTAATAATACTGATTATAACAGTAATAAGACTTTCCTCAAAGGACATGTATCAAATTTCAATGTATATAATCATTGATTTGTCGTCGGATGGCTATTTTGATTTCTTTCAAATGCTGATTAATTTTGATGGGGCTGCTAATGAGCTTTGTTAAAATTAAAATTTGTTAAAATGAGATGGATTTTGGAGATGAAGTGCCCACTTTCATAAGCTCGAATACTATTTGAGATATTTAAGATTGAATACCCCAATGTCTTTGAGTGCGGGAATCTAATGATTTGAAATACCTAATGGGGAACCAATTCTGACCTACTGTGATAGGGATCCCACTAAATATGGATATATGCCGAATCTCTTAAAATTGAAGACTTACTCTACTTATACGACCTTGCATGGTGATTTCTGTACGATTTCACAAGAAATCCTCAAACATGTAAGAGACACTTCCTTCAAAAAGCGAAACTGTAAGAATGCAAATCGACGCAGCATATTCTTTCACAGTTCTAACTGTAAGAGGATATGAAATGCGATTCTCGCGGCTTTTTTGTTAGGTTCTATGAGGTGGTGGGGTTGCCAAGGGTATGGATTGATGGCCAATGGAGGCAAAACGATTCGGGCACGATTCGGGCACGATTCGGGCATGATTTACATTGGCGACGCATAGCGCAAAGGTGTGGGTGGCATCATTAAAAAGGGTTGAACAAGTGGTGGGTCTAGCACCAAAGCACCATAAAAAGCTTTGTGTGTGTTTCTTCCTTCTTTCCCCTTCTTCTTTTGGGTGCCAAAGGGGGGGATCTTTTGGAAAGAAGCTTTCTTTCAGCACAAGCAAAGTGTTCTTCTACTATGCAGTTACGCGTCGCTCGCTTCATCGCGTGCTGAATGCTATGCATTGGAGCAACGCCGGGAGGATCTCATCTCCAATGAGATTCCCTAATTGCATGCGCAAATTAGCGATTCGGGCACGACTCGCCGTGGGTCCGTCTGTATTAACGGCTGCCCCCGGTTGATGAAGATTGTGATGCTACTTTGTAGTGCTTTTCTTGCACGCACATCGATTCGTATTCGTGTGGGAGCTCCTCATAGATCAAGCATTGTTTTGGTTTCCGTTAATGGTTTTTTCGATTGATTCGATTGTTTTCTAGCATTGCTTCTTAAGAATTTTATTTGTTCTTGAGCTTTCTTCTTTGGTTTCCCCCTGCCTGACAAAGCCATGGTTTTTTCTTTAAAAAAAGAACAAGATATTCTTTGTTTTTAATTCAATTGAACTATTATACTATCTTATTTCTTTTGATCGGGGGCTGCTTGAAAGTTGAGTTAAATAATAATTGAAGCACATAACCAATTGTTTTAAACAAAATTTCTGCTTTAGGTCAGTTGATTTCCTCTAAAGATTCGCTTACATTTGTGGGTTTCATTTATTAAGAAAGAGCGGAGATAATTGCTTTGTATCGGGAAGAAGTTCTGCTTGCTGTGATTAGTGATGTAAATAAAACATGTGCTATAATCGGGTTAAAATGGCTTTCGAGAACGAGGGGTGATGAAAAGGAAGGCGACAGATATCGTCCACGAAATCTGGATATGAGTGCGGGGTTCTGATGATTGTCCCGATCGAAACTTTGACTTGGGACAGATGAGCGGAACATCCGAGCCAGTGGAAGTGGACGCAACAATCATCATCCTGCTCAAACAGATGGCAATGCCTCCTGATCCCACAGCGGTTTGCACAGCGGTCTATGCATCAAACAGACGATTCGATGCATACATTCGAGAGATCTCGCACCCCGATGCTTGACGCCAGCGATGGTGATGCCTCAGGCCCCCCATATTGATCTGAGGAAGCAAGTTGGGCTGCAGAGTGGTTCCATCGATGCGCACTGCCCCATACATACATGCACGCACACATACATACATACATTCATTCATTTGATGCATGCACGCACGCACGCATGCATACATACATACCCTCTTCATGCATCCACACGCACGCATGCATACGCATGCATACATACGGACACACGCACGCACACATACATACATACCTTCTTCATGCATGCACACGCACATACATATGCATGCATGCACACCCACACGCACGCACGCATACATACATGCATGCATGTGAACGCATGCATGCATACATGGCATGGCATGCGCACATTACAGGGCACGCGCACATGCATACATGGCATGGCGTGCATGCATTTCTCCACAGGCGCACATGCATACATGGCATGGCATGGCATGGCATGGCATGGCATGGATTCTCCGCAGGCGCACATACATACATGGCATGGCAGGGTTCGAGACGTTGGCACATGCCCCCCCCCCCCCCATTCATCCATTCCTCAGAAATCGGGGAGCAACAGACAGAGCCAGCAGCCGTTCAATTCCCACTCACAAGTCAGTCACTCAGTCTGCTCCGCTCCATCGCCCACCATGCCACCACCGTCTTCCTCCTCCTGCTTCGCCCTCGCCTTCCTCCTCCTCTCGCTGCTCGCCCCCTCCTGCCTCCTCCCTCCTCCCTGGCTCCACCAGCACCACCATTACTGCCACGCGCTGCGGATCCACGGCAAGAAGCAGCAAGAGGAAGCGGCTCCCGGCGGCGGCGGCGGGAGCATCAAGGGGCCGATCAAGACGATCGTGGTGCTGGTGATGGAGAACCGGTCGTTCGACCACATGCTGGGGTGGATGAAGAAGCTGATCCCGGAGCTGGAGGGAGTGACGGGGGAGGAGAGCAATCCGGCGTCGTTCTCCGCCGATGGATCGGGAGCGGGATCGGCGGCGGTGCGTTTCACGGACGGGGCGGAGTTCGTGGACCCGGACCCGGGGCATTCGTACGGGGCGATCGGGGAGCAGGTGTACGGGCGGGGATGGGCGGGGGAGCGGCCGGCGGAAGGTGCGAAACCGACGATGGACGGGTTCGCGGCGCAGGCGGCGTCGGCGGTGCGCGGCGGCGCCGGGCCGGGCGTCGTGATGGCGGGCTTCCGGCCCGAGAGCGTGCCGGTGTACGCGGCGCTGGCGCAGGAGTTCGCGGCGCTCGACCGCTGGTTCGCGTCGGTGCCGTCGTCGACGCAGCCCAACCGGCTGTTCGTGCACTCGGGCACGTCGCACGGCGCGGTGGCCAACGACCCGGCGCTGCTGGCCGCGGGCCTCCCGCAGCGGACCGTCTTCGACGACCTGCACGACGCGGGGCTGAGCTTCTCCGTGTACTACCGCGACGCGCCCACCGTGCTCTTCTACCGGTCGCTCCGCCAGCTCAAGTACGCGGAGTCGTTCAAGCCCTTCGACCTCCGCTTCGACCGCGACGCGGCCTCCGGGCAACTGCCCAACTACGCGGTCGTGGAGCCGCGCTACTTCGACCTGCCCGGCGCCGGCGCGCCCGCCGACGACGACCACCCGTCGCACGACGTCGCCCGCGGCCAGGCCCTCGTCAAGCGCGTCTACGAGGCGCTCCGCGCCGGGCCCCGCTGGAACCGCACGCTCCTCCTCCTCACCTACGACGAGCACGGCGGCTTCTTCGACCACGTCCCCACGCCCGCGTCCGGCGTCCCCAGCCCCGACGGCCTCGTCAGCCGCCCGCCCTTCAACTTCACCTTCCAGCGCCTCGGCGTCCGCGTGCCCGCCCTCGCCATCTCGCCCTGGATCAACAAAGCCACCGGTATGTGTGTGCGTGTGTGTGTATGGGGATCGGGGATTTTCGGGCTGCTTCGGGCGGCGGCGGCGGCGGCGGCGTAGGAGCTTTACTTTACGGTGTTTCGCGTGTTTGTTCAGGGGGTTTTCTTAGGGTGTTGTTTCGGGTGTTTCGGGTGTTTAAGGGGTTTACTTAGGGCGTTTCGCGTGTTTGTTTAGGGGGTTTTCTTAGGGTGTTGTTTCGGGTGTTTCGGGTGTTTAAGGGGTTTACTTAGGGCGTTTCGCGTGTTTGTTTAGGGGGTTTTCTTAGGGTGTTGTTTCGGGTGTTTCGGGTGTTTAAGGGGTTTACTTAGGGTGTTTCGCGTGTTTGTTTAGGGGGTTTTCTTAGGGTGTCATTTCGGTGTTTCGCGTGTTTGTCTAGGGGGTTTACTTTGGGTGTCTAGGGGGTTTACTTTGGGTGTTTCGGCTGTTTAGAGTGTTTAGGGGGTTTACTTGAGATAGATGTTTAGTATGTTTAGGGGGTTTACTTAGGGTGTTTAAGGGGTTTACTTAGGGTGTTTAAGGGGTTTACTTAGGGTGTTTCGGCTGTTTAGAGTGTTTAGGGGGTTCACTTTAGATGTTTAGTGTGTTTAGGGGGTTTACTTAGGGTGTTTAGGGTGTTTAGGCTTTACGGTTCAGTGTTACAAGCATAACCATTCAGTGGCCTAAGTAAACTTTTAGGGTTCACATCATAGAGTTCACATCAACCCTAAAACCCTAGAGTTCACATCAACCCTAAAACCCTAGAGTTCACATCATAGAGTTCACGTCATAACCATGCTGTTTGGGGTTTAGGGTGTTTAGGCTTTTAGGGTTGAGTGTTACAAGCATAACCATTCACTGGCCTCTATCTTTATCATAGTGTTCACATCGTAGGGCCAACTTTGATTGATATCGTTGTTGTTTAGGGTTTAGGGTGTTTAGGCTTTTAGGGTTGAGTGTTACAAGCATAACCATTCACTGGCCTCTATCTTTATCGTAGTGTTCACATCATTGGGCCAGCTTTGATTGATATCACTGTTTAGGCTTTAGGGTTGAGTGTTACAAGCATAACCATTCACTTGGCCTCTACCTTTATCGTAGCGTTCACATTGTAAAGCCAGCTATGATCACTATTAGTGAGGGGGCTATATAACTCATCAAGGAACAAAGGGTGGGGATCGAAAGCTTCGATCTGGCGAAGATGTGAGATCTCCTGTTGCAACACACAACCCTCGTCCGAGGGTTTGAGTCTATAAAACGAGGCTAGGTTACCTTACGGCGAGAACCTTAGTGACTACTAGGGTTGTTAGGTACGATCTTCTCTGTCGCGGCCGTAAATGGCGCACTGTTGATGGTCTAGATTTATCCGGCTAGAGGGTGATTGGGTGGGTGGGGTGGTTCAACCACGCCATTCTTTCCTTTCTTTTTCTTAATTCTTTACCATAATTAGCTTAACAAACGATCAGTGAAAACCTATCTATACAACATTTAATGTTTTACTTTTGCGCGTGTCTGCTGCCCTGGGGTTTTCCTCCCCAGTTGTCCACGCGCCCGATGGGCCGACTCCGACCTCGCAGTTCGAGCACTCGTCGATCCCCGCCACCGTGCGCAAGCTCTTCAACCTCCCGTCCCCGCCGCTGACGGCCCGGGAAGCGTGGGCCGGCTCGCTCGACGGCTTGGTCTACCAGAGAACCTCGCCCCGAACCGACTGTCCAGGTAACGGAACCTTCTTCTCCATTTTTAACAGAGATTGAGAGAGAGAGAGAGAGAGAGAGAGAGAGAGAGAGAGAGAGAGAGAGATCGAATCGATCTTGACCTAATTTCCGGATTTTTTCCCGGTCGTTTTGTTCCAGAGCAATTGCCGAGCCCGCCATGGTCGCTCAGGCACTCTGCGCCCGACGGTGAGAGGCCGATGTCCGAGTTCCAGCAGGAGCTGGTGCAGCTGTCGGCCGCGCTCATGCGGCAGCCGGCGCACGCGCTCGCGAGCGTCGCGGCCGAGCTGAAGAGCGTGGCGCGGGGGCACGAGTTCGTCAAGGCGGCAATGGACAAGTTCTTCGAGGCCGGGAAGGCGGCTCTCGAACAGGGATTGGACGGAAACACTGTGATCCACATCTAGCCTCTCGAACCCGGGATTGGACCGTCGTTGGATCGGCTCATTCATGTATGCATCGTACCCATGTATGTATCCATGTCCATGTCACATGATCGATGGAGCCGCCCATGGGGGGCACAGCCAGACTCTGTCTGGTCTGTCTGTATGGGTCCCCATTCTGCGCGATCGATTGACCATTTGCAATGCCAATATTCTGATGCCTATAACCAAACTTAACTAACTATTGGAAAGTCCAAATTGCCCATTAAAATGACCTCCACAACTACCGAGTAGACTAAAATCATGCGTGTAAGACAGACTTTGCGACGTACCTTCTCGGGCGACAAAACGAAGCGGGAGTGCGGGCGACGGATAAAAAAGTCAACCGCGTTAGAGATCGAAAAAGTCAATGCGGGTTAAAGCGCGCTTTAGAATCGTCTCTGATGGAGCCTTGCAGATCTAGGCCCGATCGAGAGAGGCAGGCAGACAGAGAGGCAGGCAAACAAACATTAGATCGGCGCCAGAGACCGGAGTATCTGCGAGAATGCAGAGGGAGGGCGCCGAGCCGAGATACGAGTACGACGTAGAAGCGACAAATACGAGCGGGAGCGATTCGACCCATGCCGAGCCGGTGCCGGTGCCCGGCTCTGGCAATAAGCCACCAACAAGACCCGCGGGACAGCGAGCAGGAGCACAAGCCGAAGACTTCTACACCGTGATCCTCGATCCGCCGGTGCCAGTGCCCAGCGGCTCTCGCAACAAGGCACAAACAAGACAAGCGGTAGCAGTGCGAGCCGAAGACTTCCAGACCACGGTCCTCGATCCGCCGGTGCCAGTGCACAGTGGCTCTGGCAATAAGGCACAAACAAGACAAGTGGCGGCGAGACCCGAAGACTTCCAGACCACGGTCTTCGATCCGCCGGTGCCGATCCCCGGCCCTCACGGGCCGCGATCGTCGCCGTTGGTGTCGCCGTCGTCGTCGTCGTCGTTCGACACGGACGTGCTCGCACGGCCGCCGATTCATCTGCGAGGATCGGGGGGCCCCGCCGAAAGAGATTCCAGAGCACGCGCCGCAGCAGACAAGCCTGTCGTTCCAGTCTTCCATGCCAACAACAGTTACCCTCATGCCAGAGGCAGCGGCGCCAATGCGATGAGGAGCTCCGACAACCAGAGCAACTCGCCCGCCGCCGTTGCCGCTTACGATCCTCGGCCTCGCCGCACCGAAGTCAACCGCCCGTCGCAACCGCCGCCGCCGCCCGCCGCCGCCGATTCCCCGTTGTTTTCGTCGCCGCAGTTGTCGTCGTCGGCGACGGTCCCCGAAACCGCCGCTCGGCAACGACAACGACTCCTCCGCCTTCTCGGCCTCGACATCTTCTTTCGCGCCCTCGGAACCCTGACCCTCCTCGCCTGCACCGTCGTGCTCGTCACCAACACCCGCACCGACGGCAGCACCAACCTAACCTACAACTACAAGGGATCGACCACCACTCTGTATGTGTTCCCCCCCCCCCGTTTCTCGAATCCGATTCATGCTTCTTCAGAATCTTCTTTCTCTGTTTCTTTTTCGTCGTTTTTTTTTGTTGTTGTTGTTGTTTTGCCCGACCCAGTCGATGCCGTGGGCCGAAGCTCGCGATTCTCCTCTCCGAGAGTCTTTTTATCCTGACCGCTTCGACGAAATTGTGCTCGCGTTCCGAATCGCTGCCCTCCAGCTCTGCTTCTGTCTGTCTGTCTGTATGTTTGCCTGTCTGTCTGTATGTATGTCGCTCGCTTGGATCGATGACGGAACGATTTCGAATGCTTGCATGCCGCTTTATTTGTCAGAGCCTCGTCGATTGCTTCCTCCTTCGGACGCTTCTCGCGCGCTTCTTCCCCTCATCTCTAGAGGAAGCGTGGAGCGATTCGCACAGAGAATCGATAACCGGAAATGTCCCATCGCAACTGCTTTTTCCCTGCCCAAATTCCTTCCTTCGTAATGGCCGACCGATTTGTTGCCCCCTCCCCTTTGTTCCTCGAAACCAAATGGCACTGACACCATATTGATGAGGTTCCTGCTCAAAATCAAGGATTGAAAATGAGCAAGAAACACTTTCGCAACAAATCGAGACACTGCTGGGCGCCGCCGGTTCGTGCTACATCTCGACAGATCGAACAGCCATCAAAGTCTTGCTTGTGCTCCAAAAAAGAAAAGCAAAACCAGAAAAAGATAAAAAAAGGGAGTGAAGAAATTCGATGTGTTGTTTGTTACTTATCTGCTTTGTTTTTGACTGGTTCTCTCCTTTTTGCTTCCATGGTTTCTTTGGGATACTTTTGTCTTGCACAGATCCATGTGTGTTAGTTTTTTGCAGGCTTGTGTGTGGTATGTAGCCTCTCCAATTTGGATGCACAACAGGCACACTATTCAACAGTAGGATCAGATCAGAATCTTACTTGTTCCCTGATGCAATCAATCTAGCAAGAGAGAGAAGTCCAGACAGACATTCAATCTAGCAATAAAATAAACATTGTCACACATACCCTGTGAATGATGCATGCATGCATGCTTGTCATCATTCAAAAAAGAGCAAACTAATCCTTCTCTTTCTTTTCTTGTTGTTTCCTTTGTTTTTTTTCTCCTGTTGATCGATCGGATAGGTACCTTCTAAGCGCAACGATCATCGGCATGGCCTACGAGTTCTGCCAATTTGTCATCGTGGGCGCACAGCTCACGTTGGGGAGATCGGTGCTGCCGACCGCTGCTTCGCGCTACATCCCTTACGTCGGCGATCAGGCAAGAGATTCTTTTAGATTATGTTGGAAACCGGAAGAACAAGCTGATGATGATGATGATGAGCTTGATGAGAGGATATGGAAGTGGTAAAAAATAGAATGATAGAAATGCATTTCTGATGATGAGCTCAATTGAAGGTTTTGATGGTGCTGCTGTCGACCGCCGGAAGTGCGACAGCTGCTCTTCTCAGAGACTTACAGGTGCTCGAAGAGTGCAATGCCAACTCCAGCAGCACGATTTATTGCCGTCAGATCATCGCCACGGTAGCCATTGTGTTCGTCGGTTTCGGCTTCGTTGCCACCAGCTCCATCATCTCATCATCCTGTTTCTTTGCAAACAAGACATGAGTCAGTTCAAACAAGGAGCTGTGCCAAATCCTCAAGATTTGTATAGATAAAGAAGACTTTCTGCTTGCCTCACTTGAACATGCCCCATCTCCTCTGTAATACATACATACATTTATGTGAATAAAGAAAAGACAATTTTCCCTTTCTTGAAGTCTCTCACAGCTGCTGTGAAGGAATTTCTGCAAACTTGTTTTGGTCTCTAAAAGATCCTATTCAGTCTTTTCTTGTTTTGGCTCTGATTTGCGAAGAAAAGGCCCATCATCACCACCTTCATAAGAAACTGCTTCCCAACCACACACAGCTTGCAACTTTGCCATATGCTGATAACAAGTTGGATATCGTCGACTTGGCGTTGTTGTGTGTGGATTACTTTGTTCCCAGCATGAACTGTAATGCATCATAATGTGAGAGTTGAAAAGGAACGAAATTGCAAATTCAATATTGATTCTTGTGTAGAAGGTTCCATGGAAGCATCGACTGAACGGAACGGAAAAGCCATCACGACATGAGAGCCATGTGATAGGCGCCGACTTTCTATCACAAGAAGAATCAGCATGTCAACAACTCCGAAACATAGTACAAAGGAAGATAATTGCGGCTGAGAACAAACTTGAATCCCTGATCCACACCAAATCATGGGCAACTTCTTGAATTTCAGACAAAATCATTCGACCAACAATCTCATAGAACCCTGTTTCTGACTGTACCCATCTGTACAAGGAGCTAGTGCTTCTCTCTTTGGATTAGACAACACTATTTTGGGTAATGAACCCAAGCAAGCATGTTCCACTTCCAAAGGCTGCCCCCATTTTCTCTTGCTTATTTAACAGCAAATGTGGCTGATTCTCATTCCAGAAAACTTCATGGCAGCAGCCTTCAACACTTGTCTGAAGACCTCGGGTCCAAGAACAAAGCGTATGAAGAGCATGCCAGTTTCTCAAATCCATCATGCCACAGAAATTAACAGAGGAAGGGAGATCATATACATTCTCCTCCAGTCTCTGCCTCAGTCAGCTGTTCTATTTTTCCCTTTTTACACCCAAAAAATCGATAAAAAAGAATCTGTCCAAGCATACCTTAGTCCACGCTAGAGCAATTTTACATGTCAAAGTGAGAATACAGAACCACAAAGTGAAGAGCAAACAAGCCATGATTTCAGCAAATTCATTCACCGGCGTTACATCTAGATGACACAATAGTCTGTAGCCGAAAAGAAACAGACATTATCCTCTGGTAAGATAAGCAACAAAACCATCTTACATGCAAAGAAAGATTGTTGAAGACAATGGATACATGATAGCAAAGACTGTGGCAAAAAGATTTTACAATGTGCAATATATATATTTTGGAACAACAACCATACATAACCCCTGGGAAAGGAATGGATGGCCTCTTCTGTAGCTTGAACTTCACTCCTTCAGTATATATGTACATACACACATAGTGATGATATCATCTCATCTTTGTCCAGTCGAAGAAGGACAACAGCATGAGCTTTCAACAAGGAATTTATAAACAAGGTTGCTATGGATAAGGACCGAAAGCAGGATTTCAGGGTTTTGTTTTTTGGTGTATGTGTGTGTGTGTGTGGGGGGGGGGGGGGGGGGAAGGGGGTAGGCTTCTGTTTTTCTTCTTCCTTTTGACATTCCCTTCTTC
>JBBBWG010032009.1:30521-43532 GCA_037176905.1 Azolla pinnata | reverse complement strand
CTTGTCTTCTTGTTCTTATCTGGTTTTCTTCTGGTCGTATTCGTGTCTTCCAAGTCAATCCTTGTCGACGAGCTCCGGCCGTGACACCAGTGAGTTGACAATAGTTATCAATTACATGCCTCTACTCTGCCTTGCCTCCTTTCCGTACCGAGTTCCGACTTTCCAACTTTGACAGTTTCTTGTTCATTGCCTAAAACATCGCATGCGTGTATGAATGGATTTGTTTCATTCTGCACTAGCAAGGACTTTGAAAGCCAGTCGACTGATCACCTCAAAGTGCCCCCTCTCACGCTAATTCCACGAATTCGCTTGGAAAGGGTCATGACGATAATGTCGAGAACCGTATCCCCTGCTTCGTTTGAATCGGATCAAGCAGCAGGCTCGATGCATTGTTTATCTGAGAGCCAGATCGTGGACCAAAGGATAACAACCACGCACGTCTTCACCTATCTTCGCACTCTCTGGTAAGTAAGACGGGCTATTATTAACGTACACAGGACGAAGCCTTGCATATAATTCGATTGCACAAGTCTGCTGCCGAAGAAACACAGACCAGATCCGTGTTCTTCCTCGCGGAACGTTGTTTGTCGAAGAAATGCAGATATCAGATCTGTGTTCTTCCTCAGGAAATGCTGGTATTTGAAGAAGAAATACACAAATCAGATCAGATCAGATCTGTGTTCTTCCTCCTCAGGAAATGTTCATACTTCTTGAAGACCACAGATCTTCTCATTCTGTTTCTTGGTATTCTGAGGCCTACAATTCTACACATTTGCCCACAAAACAAAGAGATTCCAAAATGGAGAACTGAGCAAGAAAACAGAGAGCTCTAGCTCTGGCTATGGCTATGGCTTTCTCTGCTGCATCCTCCTGGAAATCTGCCCTTCTCTCCCACAGCCATGGCTTCCACAGCTCCAACGACAGCTGCAGCGGTAGTAGACGACCTCCTGTTCGTCACGGTTCCATCAAACCCAAGCTCAGCTTTCCTCGAACACAGCGCTATGGCAACTGTAAACACACCCCCTGCCGTGCCATGGCTTCTTCTCCGTCTTTCTCCTCCCCCCCCTCCTCCTCCTCCTCTTCCTCTTCTCTCGAATTGGCGACCAAGCTCTCGTCGATCTCCATCCTTACCTGCAGTGGAGTTCCTGTGCAGTTCAAGGACCTTTGGGACCAGACTTCGGTAAACGATCGACATACATCGGCCCCCCGCCGAATTTTCTCTGCTTGGCTTCTCTCCGCTTTTCGCTTTCATATTTGAATGATTTCATCGACAGCGTTTCTGTGCAGGAAACGGCAGTGGTGGCATTTCTCAGGCACTTCGGCTGCTTTTGCTGGTAAGCTTATTCGGTTTTCTGCCTACCTTGTTTATAGGGACTATATGAATTGCCATCGCCGGATCTTTGTTTTAAGAAATCAATCTGCTGATCTCTGCCGCAACAAACCAATCTACTGAGCATCTTGGTTTGTGCCATAGCTGGGAGTTTGCAGCATCTCTGCGCGACTTAAAGCCAAGACTAGATGCTTCTGGGGTCAAACTCATCGCCATTGGTGTCGGGCCTCCTGAGAAAGCCAGAATTCTGGCAGAGAAGGTGCTTAGATGTTTTCTCTTACCTTTCAGCTTCAGTGCTATTTTATTTTGCAAATAATGCTCTGGCAACTCGCCGGCATGAAGCTGGAACTTATATTCACACACATATTGAGTTTCTTTGTTTAAATGTCAGGGTTTATAGGTTTAGGGAATATAATCCTTAACCCTAAACCCTAACTCTATTTAGGTTTTAGGTTTTTACACTCCCGTCTCCAGAAAAAAAGGCACACATATATGGAGTCGAGAGTTTAGATTTCAGGGTTATAGGTATGTATTTGGGCAAAACACACACACATGTTGAGTCGAGGGCTTAGATTTCGGGGTTATAGGTTCAAGGAGTATGATTCTAAATCATAAACTGTAAACATATCTAGGGCTAAGGGAATATTACCATAAAATCTGAATTCTGAACCTTAGGGTTTAGTTTTTAAGCCCTAAACCCTATGCATAGGATTTGGAGTTCAGCGTTATAATTCTTAAATCTCATGTATTTATAGAGCTTAGAGTTTAGGGTTACGGTCGCTCAACCATTTCAATTTAGGATTATACGCCCTATCCGAATACTCATGTGCTTATCACTCAGTCTTTGCTATGTTCTTGCGCTGCAGCTTCCGTTCCCAGAGGAAGTGTTGTATGCTGATCCAGAACGCAAGGTATGTGGCACTAGAGAACGATTTCACTATTCAGAAGATTTTTCTAATTCTGATTTACTTGATCCATGCTATTTGGGGGGAAATCAAAAAACTAAAAATCTCTTTTTTCACAGGCTTATAATGCCCTTGGCCTATACCATGGCATAGCCCGGACATTCTTGAACCCTGCAAGTGTGAGTAAAGGGGATCTATAAGCTATATCGCTCAAGTTAGATTCTATATATTTTGATCCAGAAAATCTTATTGAACCATACGTGGATACTCTTCACATCTTCATCTTCATCTTACATGTCCTTGAGTAGCTCATGCAAAGAGTACCCATAAGTTATCTTTGTGCTTAGATTCTCTATATTTGGATCAGGAAGATCTATGCCTAACCATACATGGATACTCTTCATCTTGATCATTGTTCTCGTTCAGTCAAAAATATTAGGTCGCCTTGATGCAATTCGGGAAGCAACCAAGGGATACACAATCGAAGCTACACCGAATGATACGGCATCTGTATTACAACAGGTGATTGATTCAACCGAATCTAATGCTTGAAATTGCCTAGTTACGTTGTGAATACTCAGCGTTATGTGGTCCTTTTAGTTGTGCAGTAACTAGTGGGTGCATGTAAAGGGAGCGTACATTGCCTGTTTTTGGTGATGTGTTAATGATGGGCTTCTGCCTTCAAACAAACCATGTGGTCATTATAGATAGCTCCGGTGTTTTCTTTGTTTTCCACTCTCAGACATACATGGTGAGCTGTAAGTTTGATTCCATAGTTTGTTTCAAGCAAACCATACCCGTGCGGTTTAGGATATGTTTCCTTTCTTGCTTCAAGCTAGAGGTTTGCTCTTTGTTTCATCACATTCATGCACAAATACAATGTGTTCTGTGGGCGCGTAAGCATGTATGGGCATGTCTGAGCAAGTCAAATAAACATGGAAACTTTGTTTACTCGTTGCAGGGCGGGGTTTATGTTTTCAAAGGTAAGCGGCTGGTGTTTGGTAGGAAAGATGAGGGAACCGGAGACCATGCGTCCTTAGATGATGTATTGAATGCATGCTGCTCAAAATTGGCAGTGTGAGAAGGCCCTATTGATTCATTGCCCCCGAACAAGTATATTCTATGATTGAGAATTGGTGTATATATATATATATATTTGCATATTTCTCTTGCAACAAAAATTAGAATGGGTGAGCTCATCATTCTCAACACATCATACCAATCAAATTTTTTTGCTCCAGGACTGGAAAGGAAAACAATGCAAGAAGAGATTGTGCTGTAAAATTTCAGGGAATGATGCAATGGTTTCGTTGGCACTCCCACGCACAAGAGGAAGAAAGTCCTTGACGCTTAATGCCGAGAAAGGAAGGTGGCAAAACTGGTCGAAAGAAACAAACTTGTGAGTAAACTGGTTATGAATCAGAAGTGGATACCACAACTTGTGGAAATCGGAAAGGCACAAAACCAAGCAACAGTGTGTCAACTTTCAAGCAAAACTATGGTGATGTAGCAACCTTACAGAGGCCACGAGGTTATATATTATTGATCCCTACATACCATTGAAGTGGGCAGCATAGCGAATGACAATCCAAGATGTGATGACCATATACAGAAAGCTATGATATTTGAGATGCAGAATTTCTAGAAGGTGTGGGCAAAGATTTGATGCTCGCACGTTTCCCCATTGCTTGAGCCAGTGTAACCCTTCTTCAGATGAGGATTTGGAAGTTTTTGGTAGCAATTACAAGGGTTAACCAAGGAAGCTAGCATTGTGCCGACAATGTAAATCCAAACGAGATGGGATGGTTTTTTTGCTTCCATGTCATAGTGCATGGATGTATTGCTTGTTTGGCCTCCAAATTAACTAGTATATGGTCTGATAGCTATTACAAAGAGGGTGAAATTGGTCTTCAGCTCACCATGGTTTTCTGTCACCCCAGTTCATCTCTTTGGGTATTGATCTCTTTGATTCTGCGCTAGTTCGAACGAGGCCATTCTTTGTTAATATCGGAGGAAGCTTGCAGATACAAATCCTTGATGCTCGAGCATTGTCTCGCTAGAGCAATGTATATGTGAGATAAGAAAGTATAATAGAATGCAAAATATGAAAGAGACACATTTTTATCTCCTCCTTGTGGAGCTTGTCTGAAGCATGCATCTGGAATCTTACATTAAGCTCCCAGAGCTCTCGACTCTGGCTTGCTCGCATAGCCTCTCAGGTCACTGAGCAATGGAGATTTTGCCAGGTCCATGAGATCTTCTCGGCCTTTTGCCTTGCTCATTCGCGCCCTTGTATGGAAAGTGCTTCAGCACACTAGCATTCTCCATCTCTTCCTCGGGCTCTCGTTGAGCTTCGGAGTCGATGCAGCCAGTCTCAACAGCTCTGGGGCCGATATTGGTCAAATGCAAATGTGAAGTAGCTCACAACTTGAGCTTTTAAAACCTATGTTTGCGCCACGCGTCGCTTTCACAGATTCTAATATTCGCATCCGTCAAAAATACCAAGCGCGATGACGCGGATGACAAGCGAATGGGGCAAATACTGATGCAAGTACAATAATACTTTGCAGCAGAAGCCTGGCCCTAGCGTTAGAAAAGCCGGAACATTATCAAAATACAAGGCTCGGGGTTCGACCGCTCCGGCTCCCTCTTCTCGGTTTTCCTAGCCCATGTTTCAGTTCTCTTCATTCCGAATCCATCGACCATTTATCGCGGTCTCCTGTTTTTATCCAATGCTTCAAATTACGGGAACGAACGGTCCGTTTCGTACATTCAGATCCTTCCAGTTTCATCCTCCTCGGCGTAATTGCTCTCCATTATACTCGAACGATACGAATGCACGAACGCCGTATTTTCCCCCCCGACTAAACTCAAATCCAGATGCAAAAAAACTCTTGCTCTTCTGAATGAAATGAATGAATGAATGAATGAATGAATGAATGAATGAATGCACATGTGTGTGGGCAAAAAGAAAGCCATGGATGATGGATGATGTGGTGGGGGTCATGTGTGCGTGCATGTGTACGATGGTGGCAGATGTCCGTTTCACACTGGGAGGCCGGACAAAAGGCGGGGTTTAGGGTTTCTAGACGTTTCTGTGGGCCGCAGGGTTTTTCTAGGGTTTTGGAGGGTTTTAGGGTTTCTGCTTCCGCTTCAGACTTCTCTGCTTCAGACTTCTGCTTCTTGCTTCCGCTTCAGACTTCTCTGCTTCTTGCTTCTTGCTTCTTGCTTCTGCTTCTGCTTCGACCTTCGACGATCGAGCTCGCTGCAGGAAGAAATCCAAGACAGGTCGGCGAAGGAAGGGAACGACAGACCTCCTCCGACTCCGACTCCGACTCCGACTCCTTCGACTCCTCTTTCGCCGTTTCCGTCAATGATGCATCGAAGCTCGCTGCGCCACGCCTCCGCTGCACTGCGCCATGCCTCTTGTCGTCAGGTCTCTCTATCTCTCTCTCCGTTCCTTCGCTTTGCTTTGCTTCGCTTTGCTTTGCTTTGCTTTGCTTTGCTTCGCTTTGCTTCGCTTTGCTTCGCTTTGCTTCGCTTCGCTTTGCTTCGCTTTGCTTCGCTTCGCTTGGCTTCGCTTTGCTTCGCTTCGCTTCGCTTCTCTTTGCTTTGCTTCGCTTTGCTTTGCTTCGCTTTGCCTGCCTGTCTCTTTCTCCGCTTCTCCCTTCGATTGCTGTGCTTTGGCTGCCTGTCTCTTTCTCAGCTTCTCCCTTCGATTCTCAGTTGGATTCTCCGTTTCTTCCACATCTCTCGCTCCATCGCTCCATTCCCTCCTCTCTTTGACTGTCTCCTCGATCTTCTCTCTTTTCTCCCTTCTCTATCCTTTTTTCTTTATGAACCGAATGCCGTCGTTCTTGCATTCGTATGCCGCAGAGCTATGGCGGGAGCAAGAGGCAGCTATCGTCTCTGCATTCGAAGGCGCCATTGCTTTCCCAGACCTGTATTACGTCATCCGATCGCTGCGACGCTCGCTTGAGGTGCCGGAACACCTGGTGGTACGGAGGTATCAGAGGTGAAGCTACCACAGCTACTGTAGAGAACGTTGAGAACGCAGAGAATGCGCAGAAAGTAGAGAGTGCTTCAACACCTCCTCCTGCTGAAAAATACACTTATCAAGCCGAGGTAACTTGTCGTTCTTTCTGATACTGGTTCCTCTATTCCTGTCAGGTCGACATATCCACTGAAGTTCATTCTTATTTTGAAATAACTCTCTTTTCTTTCTTTGTGGATTGTATACAAGTGGACAGTGATTCTTCCATTTCTCTCTAGTCGACCTATTCACTGAAGTTCCTTCTAATTGTCTAGTTAAATAGCGTTTTTTTCTCTGTGGAATCTGATTTTATACCTCAATAGACACCAATTCTTCCAGTTCTATTAGCTTCACATCTTTTTACAAGTTCTGGTTTGGTTGTTGTTACTTAGCTGAACACAACTCTACTGTTCTGTGGCGATTGGTTGTGTTTGAAGAATTCCCATTTCAGAGTTCTTTCTTTAGTTTTCTATGAACTGGAATATCTTTAATCTCCCTGTTATTCCTCTGAGATGGAATCCATCAGATTTCGCCTTCCTATTGGCTCTTTCTTCTGTTCAATGGCTTCATTAGATTTTATTTGTTTAATTATTTCAAATCTGTGGCGTGAAATCTCTTAGCTTTCTCATTGCTATTGCTATCTGTCTGTTTGACTCCATGCATCGAAGAGTGAGCTTTTCTATCTCTCTAGGAGTATAAATAGCTTCCTGAATCAAAGCTATCTCTTTTTCTGAAAAATCGCTTTTACAGGTCAGCAGGCTTCTTGATCTTATTGTTCATAGCTTGTACAGCCACAAAGAGGTCTTTCTAAGGGAGCTTGTGAGGCAAGTTCAAATATTCTTCTTCAATTTCTGATAATTCATTACTCGATTCTTTAAGTTGTAATAGATCTTGAGCCGAGTATGTCAAACATCTTGCTTACATTGTATCATCATCCTCTGTTCTAAATCGGATGAATCACTCCAGATTCAAAACCCATTCTTGTATCTGATATTGGGAGTTTTCACCACCTCATTGTATCATCATTTTCTGATACTGTATTGTGAACTTAATGCCAATGTTTGTGGCTAATTATGGAGCTTCCTCTTCTGTGTATTTTCAGCAATGCAAGTGATGCGCTAGATAAGCTCAGGTTCCTGAGCCAGACAAAGCCAGAGTTAATCAGTGGTGAAACTGAACTTGCCATCAGGATTAGACCTGACACTCAAAGGGGAGCACTTATTATTACGTAAGTTATTGAAACCATTTTACTGTAAATGAATGTACAGATGGAGTGTTATTGAAACCATTTTTAAACGAAGAAAGATGTAAGTTATTGAAACCATTTTTAAATGAATGTACAAATGAATGTAAGTTATTGAAACCATTTTTAAACGAAGAAAGAGAGATTTTGCTGTAAATGAATGTACAGATGGAGTGTTGTGCTTGCTGAAATTAGTAACTGAATGATGGAGATACACACTATTTAACCATGGCTTTTTCGTAAGGGATTGAAAAAGAATGAAGGGAAATCTAATGAAGTACTACGAAAGCTAAATGTTGTACTCTGAGGACAGTTAGCTATAAAAACGAAATGACCCTGTGATTACCTAGCAGTGAACATAAAGTGTAAGGATAAATGTCTGATATATGAAGTCACCTGCCTCAACAGGGACTCTGGTATTGGAATGACAAAGGATGAGCTTGTTAATAGTCTGGGAACAATTGCACAGAGTGGCACTGCCAACTTTGTCAAAGCTTTGAAGGTATTTGGGCTTGAGTGTAGGCAAGCTTTTCTCCGAATTATTTAGTCTTCTTGTAGGTTTTAGCAGATCTAATACCTACTTTTATGGCTATTAGGAAAACAAAGAGGCATTGGGAGGTGCGAACAATCTTATCGGGAAATTTGGAGTTGGTTTCTACTCTGCTTTCCTTGTTGCTAAGAAGGTGCAATTCTATAAACAAGTCTTTTAAATGTAAAATTTTTAATGTGAAAGAATGTGTACCCTGATTGATCAGACCCGATATAAAGTCTACTTAGATGTATTGTTGCGTGAGTTATTTATGTAAGTGCTTTACCATGAGAAGGTTTCTATTTTTCTTTTAAAGTCGCTTGACAAGGTGCAATTATGTAAGTGAATCCTGTAAAAGCAATTTTCCAGTATGGAAGGTGTATTCTGATTGCTCAGGCCTGATATAAATGCTCCTTTGTATTGTTGGAATAGTTCTTAGTCAAGAGTATTGTACGTTGAGAATGCATGTTTGACCTCTTCTATTGTTTAGGTCGCTGTCTCCACAAAGAATCCGAATTCGGATAAACAGTATGTATGGGAGGCAGAAGCTGATTGTAGCTCATTTGTTGTTCGTGAAGAAACAGATCCTGATTTTCTAGTACCCAGAGGAACATCAATCATACTGTATTTGAGAGTAAGTAAGATTTTACCTGGCCCTTGTGCCCTGCATTGGGAAACTTTCAACTACTGACTTGCTATACGTCGAATTCTCATATTGGGTAAGCTAATGATGGATGCAGGATGATGCAAAACAATTTTTGAGCACTTCCAAAATCCATGGACTCGTGAAAAATTATTCTCAGTTTATTTCATTCCCGATATATGTAGGAACGGAGAAGCATCGGCAACTGGAGGTAGTATACCACTCTTGATACTTACTTTTTTTGTTTTCCTCTTCCAGAATGTTTTTGTGTATAAGTTTTTGATGTATGCTGTAGGTGAAGGATGAGGCTGCAGCACCTCAAGAAGGAGCAGAGGGAGAGAAGAAGGTTCGGCTTTCATCCGTTGTTGGTGTCAATAACATATTTTTGCTGGATTCATTTAATGGATGTGATCGGTGAATGTGTCATTTGCAGGAGGCTACAAAGACGATATTAGAGCGATATTATACATACGAAGTAGTGAATGATGACAAGCCCATCTGGGTATGGATTATGTTCAATAATTAGTTTTGTTCCTGCTTCCCTGGTCGAGTGCCATAAAGTCGTCTTTAAGTGTGACCGAAAAATTTGATGTCAGATGCGAAGCCCCAAAGAAGTCACTAAAGAGGAGTATTATGCCTTCTATAAGAAGACATATGACAAACATCTTGAGCCAATGACCTACACACATTTCAGCACAGAAGTATGAACAACTCCTTTTTATCATCAATGCTGGCCTACTTTTTTTGCGGCAATTAAGACAATTTTCTGTTTTATCTACAGGGTGAAGTGGAGTTCAAAACTCTGCTATATATTCCTGGAATGGCCCCATTTGGCTCCGATGATGGAGGCAAAAAAAATATAAAGATGTATGTGAAAAGAGTCTTCATTTCTGATGAATTCCATGGCGAACTGGTAAGGTGTTCTGTGCGTTTAAAAGAAATGAAAACATTCTGTTGTGTGGCAGAAGATTTTATACTATTTTCTTGTTGGATATGCAGTTCCCTAGGTATCTGAGTTTCATGAAAGGTGTTGTTGATTCTGATGACCTTCCTCTCAATGTCTCTCGAGAGCTCTTGCAAGAAAGCCGAATTGTAAGCTGCTATCTTTCTGAATCCTCATTGATATTTGAGTTCACTTATGCTCATTGGTGAAGGCTTCCACAGGTTCGTCTGATGAAGAAAAGGCTTATAAAGAAATCTTTTGATTTATTTGACAAAATTGCAAACAGTGAGAACAAAGAGGTATTTAGCTGTAGATGTTTTGGGCTTATGTTTTGTATTCACATTCCAGGAATTGTGTCATTATTTTCTGCCTTCTGGTTAATAGGAATATAAGAAATTTTACAAGAACTTTGGGAAGTACATCAAATTGGGTGTCACTGAGGATAGTGACAACAAGAAGCGTCTCTCAAATTTTTTGAGGTTTTATTCCTCGAAGCATCAAGAAGAAATGATATCGTTAAAAGATTATGTCCAAAACATGAAGCCTGACCAAAAAGCCATATATTACTTCTCATCTGAATCAGTGAAAAGTGCAAAGAATGCACCTTTCCTTGAGCAACTGAACAACAAAGGTTACGAGGTTCTGTTTATGACAGAGCCACTCGATGAAGTTACAGCTCATCACCTTAAGTACTACGAGGGCAAGAAGTTCGTTGATATTAGCAAGGAGAACTTCCATCTAGGTATTTGACAGTGCATATTCATTATGGTTTTTGTTTATCATGTTAAAGGTTTTAATAGGATGCTCATGAAAACCGTCTTGAACTGGTGTGTGCAGGTGGTGATGATGAAAGGATTAAGCGCTTAGCGGATGAATATGGTCTGCTCTGTGATTGGATGAAGCAGAAATTGGGTGAAAAAGTTAACAGAGTCGAAGTATCAGAGCGTCTCAGCTCTTCTCCATGTGTGCTTATTTCCGGAAAGGATGGATGGTCAGCAAATATGGAAAGGTATCAATGATTTGGTTCTGTGAGCTCAATTGTGAGTTTCTGGTCTACCACTGGTGAACCTTTTTAATGTTTAGTATTTTGATTTTAATATGTTATTACCGATTATGCAGGATAATGAGAGCTCAGAACTTGGGAGATACACCTGGGCTTCGTGAGTATATGGCATCCACTCGAGTTTTAGAAATCAATCCAGATCACCCAATCATTCAAGATCTAGATGTAAGTACTAGAGCTGTGAAATTTATCAACATGCATATCACATTTTTCCTTCAAAAGCATGGTTGTTTATGCCTGTTATTTCTCTTCAGGCTGCTCGGAAAGAAGGAAAACCTGGCACTAACCAGATAGTGGATGTTTTGTACGAGACTGCATTGATGGCGAGTGGCTTTCTTGTAAGTAAAAAAATTACTTAATTCTGAAAGATGGATGTGTTTCATAAGGTTTAAGTTTTAATTTGGAAAGTATTGATTTTATTATTTAGTAATTTGGAAAGTGTTGCTCTTATAATTTAAATTATGTTGGAGACTTTATTCTAACCTGTGAAGGAGAAGATGCATACCAGTTACCATTATATGGAATTGTGCTTCATATAGTTTAATTGTGAATTTAGAATGTGTTACCTTAAAAATTTTCTGAAGCACGGAATTGTACTTTAAAACTTAAAATTTTTCTGAAGCATGGAATTGTATTTCAAAAGATTAATTTGGCAATTTAGAAAGCGTTTTTCTAATAATTTATGTAAGGGACCAAACTTAAGTATATTTGCGTTTGAATTATACAGCCCGAAGACCCTGCTGGATTTGGCACCAAAATATATGAATTAATGTCATCAGGAGTAAACAGCAACCGCCCAGTTGGTAATACTACCACGTCGAACTATGCCACTCCGGGCACAAGCTCTACTGCATCGAACTATGCTGCTCCAGGCACGGGTTCAACGCCAGTGGTCGAAGCTGAAATTCTAGAACCAGAAGTGAAGCCTCAGTCTGCTTCAGCATAAACGGTTTTGATTTACGAAGGGCTTTCCATTCAACTGGATGAGATGTGGGGCTTGTTTGGTTCATTTTGGACTTTGCAGACGATAGGTGACCTAGAAAGTAGTAGGTTATCTGGGTACATAACCTAAGTTGGGTAGTGGAGTATATCATAGGTTATAGGTTAAATGATCAGTTCGCTGGGGGATTTGCCTTGTACGATGGACGGACTTGTGATATAATTAATGCCTATGACTTTACATACATGGTGGAATTCTTGGTTATACGTGGGTGCTGGTTTTGTGAACGTGGTATCTCTGGATGATGCGAATCGAAGTGAAGAGAGGGCTTTCTATGATGTTTGTGTCGAGTGTGTTGTGTCAGTTCGTTTGGGCATCAGAAGCCAAGTACTGGTGGACAAAAGAATGCTCTGATTTGTTTTGGGCTAAGTAGAACAGGGCACGTTCCTCGCTCGATGCCTGCAAAATGGTCTTCTGACCATGGATTTGTTCAATTCCTGTGGTGTTTGTATTTCAAATTGAACAGCTTATTGTGAGAAGAATGGCTGCTGAATATGTAAGTTTTTGTATATCATTGATTCATATTGAATCTGTGTACATCATTCATATTGAATCTGATTGCTTGGTCTGCAAGTAGTCAGTCTGGTGGCAATTGGGGCCCCTTCAAAAGTCAGGCCAATTGCCATGTGGATGGCTGCAAATGCTCGCAGGTATTTCGGAGTGTGCCCCACTTTGATTCATTTCTCATTGCTCTATTTGTTTGATTTTCGACATGCTCTTGGGAATGTGTGCAGCTGAAGCACAGAATGAGGATCGCCCAATGGCTCCGACTGGGGGGTCTCTCCTTCGAAGAAGAATCGAATCGCTGCCGCACAAGACAGGTAGTCCGAAGAAGCTCTGATTCATTCCACTGCTCTATTTTGTTCTTCTGCTTGGGTATATATGTATATGTGTGTGCTGCTTTGGAAATGCTTTTTTGTGGGTGAACCCCACCATCGGTGGTTATACAATTGTTAGATCCATTGGACATGCTGCACTTTGTGGGTTGGTCTCTTCTAACACATGATCACATTGAGAGAGAAAATGGCTTCTTCTCAATGATTCATGTTCAACCACGTCTGCCTGCTCTGTGCTTCACACACCATACACAGAACAGAGATACCATGTATGCATCTGAACCAGTCAAGGAGTGTACAAGAACAGAGTATGGTAAAGGGGGAGGAGGAGGAGGAGGATCAAATACGAGGCTGTGAGAGATGACACGTTGGTGCCAGCGGCATTCAAATTAAGGACAGGAGAACCAACAGAAACAGAGGAAAGTAGCAAGCAAGCAAGGAAGAAGCAGAAGCAGAAGCAGAAGCAGGGGAAGAAGGTGTTCAGGA
>JBBBWG010032009.1:0-20407 GCA_037176905.1 Azolla pinnata | reverse complement strand
GGTTTAGGGTTCTCATATCTGCATTTGCATCTAATTAGGGTTCAAGGCATGTGGTTCTAATAACTATCAATATTTTATGGTTTAGGGTTTTAGGGTTTTAGGGTTTAGGGTTTAGGGTTTAGGGTTTTAGGGTTTAGGGTTTTAGGGTTTAGGGTTTAGGGTTTAGGGTTCTCATATCTGCATTTGCATCTAATTAGGGTTCAAGGCATGTGGTTCTAATAACTATCAATATTTTAGGGTTTAGGGTTTTAGGGTTTAGGGTTTAGGGTTTAGGGTTCTCATATCTGGATTTGCATCTAAGTAGGGTTCAAGGCATGTGGTTCTAATAACTATCAATATTTTAGGGTTTAGGGATTAGGGTTCTCATATCTGCATTTGCATCTATTAGGGTTCAGAGCACGTGGTTTTGATAACTATCAGTATTTTAGGGTTTAGGGTTTTAGGGTCTAGGGTTTAGGGTTCTCATATCTACATTTGCATCTAATTAGGTAGGGTTCAGAGCATGTGGTTCTGATAACTACCAATCTTTTAGGGTATTAGGGTTTAGGGTTCTCATATCTGCATTTGCATCTAATTCGGTATGGTTCAGAGCATGTGGTTCTGATAACTATCAGTATTTTAGGGTTTAGGGTTTTAGGGTCTAGGGTTTAGGGTTTAGGGTTCTCATATCTACATTTGCATCTAATTAGGTAGGGTTCAGAGCATGTGGTTCTGATAAATACCAATCTTTTTAGGGTATTAGGGTTTAGGGTTTAGGGTTTAGGGTTCTCATATCTGCATTTGCATCTAATTAGGTATGGTTCAGAGCCTGTGGTTCTGATAACTATCAATATTTTAGGGTTTAGGGTTCTCATATCTACATTTGCATCCAATTAGGGTTCAGAGCATGTGGTTCTGATAACTATCAATCTTTTAGGGTTTAGGGTTTAGGGTTCTCATATATGCATTTGCATCTAATTAGGGTTCAGAGCATGTGGTTCTGATAACTATCAATCTTTCAGGGTTTAGGGTTTTAGGGTTTAGGGTTCTCATATCAGCATTTGCATCTAACTAGGTTTCAGAGCATGTGGTTCTGATAACTATCAATATTTTAGGGTTTAGGGTTCTCGTATCTGCATTTGCATCTAATTAGGGTTTAGAGCATGTGGTTCTGATAACTATCAATATTTTAGGGTTTAGGGTTTAGGGTTCTCATATCTGCATTTGCATCTAATTAGGGTTCAGAGCATGTGGTTCTGATAGCTATTAGTATTTTAGGGTTTAGGGTTTTAGGGTCTAGGGTTCAAGGTTCAGGGTTTAGGGTTCTCATATCTGCATTTGCATCTAATTAGGGTTCAGAGCATGTGGTTCTGATAACTATCAATATTTTAGGGTTTAGGGTTTTCTGGTATCCAGATCCGACTTCTGAAAGCTTTTGCCAGATCCGAGATCGGCAGACTAGGACTTGACAACTAATCACACAAAACAAAGGTCATTCCTCGATTCTTTTCTGTAATTAGCTTCACGATTAGTAAGCCTCTAACGCCCATCATCCATCGGATGGTGGCAAAGCTGCAATCCGGTTCCTCCTTTTAAGACTTCGATAAAACGATCGAGCACATGCAAAAGGTTGATCTGATCTGATCTATCAACATAATGTTTCGTGAACCATCTGTCGCTATGATCGATAACAGGTTGTCTTTGATAACTAGCGATAATGATATTTTTTTCTCATGCAAAAGGAGGAAAGTCACATGGGACTTGTGCTCCACCAGATCATGTGTCGTTGGAAAGGCGTCGAAGAAAGTGTTGGTGTGGAGCCAAAGGGGCCCCAGAACGAAGACGAAGAAGCTGAAGCTGAAGCAAAACAACACGAGAATTCCGAATTAGTTATTATCAAGTATTAAAATATAATATTTATCGACAGAAATAAGATAGTTTAATTGGTAAGATATCAGCCTATATAGTTACAGGTCACAGTTTTTGCAAATGACAGCTCGATCGATCGTCTGCATCGAGATGTTGCCTCCTTCGAGTCGATGAATCGATGCATGGTTTCGAAAGTCAAATGCGATCGATCGAAAGCCGAGCGCGATGATGCTGACCGACATGTTGCGCATAAGAAATTGGCTACAAAAAAGTCAACACACTCCGGACGATTGTCCAGAACCGTCTCGTTTCGAGACACATATACATTACAATCGTCGATGCATACATACATCACATGAAGGGTGCTGCAGACTGTATAGATCAATTGATACGATACAGTCGATCGATCGATCGATCGCGTCCAACTGTATCGACCGATTGTGTAGATTGTGTAGAGTGATCGATCGATCGCGTCCAACTGTATCGGTCGATTGTGTAGATTGTGTAGATCGATCGATCGATCGTGCCGACTGTATCGATCGATCGTATAGATTGTGTTCGATCAATCGATTATATAGACAGATTGATCTGTCAATTACACAGATTGCACCGATTGATTGATCGATAGATCGACTGCATACATAGGATCGATCGATCGACCGATTGCATACATTGTATCGATCGGTCAGCTGATTGTATAGATTGTACGGATCGATCGATCGGCCCAATTGTATAGATTGTACGGAATCAATCAATCGGCCGATTATACAGATCGTAGCGATCGATCGCTGGGCTGATTGGCATACATTGTACGGATCGATCGATCGGCGGGTCACATACATTGTATAAATCGATCGATCGATTCCGAAGACATCATTCCAATCGATCCGAAACCGGTCGTACCGATATTCGGGTGAATCGGGCGATCGATCGATTATGCAAGGGTACAATGCATGGGGAGGCTCGAAAATGTGAGCATCGAAAACCCGATCCCGATCCGATTTCGATTCCGATCCATTTGGATTCCGATTCCGATCCCGATCCTGATCCGATCACGAGCCACATAACTTAAAATTTTACATTATCATGATTCGAGCCCGATGCCTTCTGTGAAAAGGCTTCTATTTCGAAGGCATCTCAGGTTCGAATCTTGGTAACGACATTTCGGCTATGTGCTTGTGACACGGGATTCCGACCCGATCGTGAGCGTGCGTGCGTGTGCAACAATGGATATGGACTAATGTGTTTATTTTTCTAGTTTTTTGTTTTTTTTTTGGCTGGAAGCGCATCAGGTTCGAATCTTGACAACGACATTTCGGCTATGTGCTTGTGGCACAGGATTCTGATCCGATCGTCTGTGTGTGTGTGTGTGTGTGTGTGTACAACAATAGATACAGATTGTGTTTTGTTTGTTTTTTTTTTTTGCGCCGGAAACACAGAAGGTTCAAATTTTGATAATAACATTTTGGTTATGTGCTTGAGACACAGGATTCCGATCCGATTGTGTGTGCATTTATGTGTACAACAATGGATACAGACTAATGTGTTTTTTTTGTTTATTTAATTATTATTTTTCACTAGAATCGCATAAGATTCGAATCTTGATAATAACATTTTGGTTATGTGCTTATGACACGGGATTCCGATCCGATTGTGTCTATATTTGTGTATACAGCAATGGATACAGACTAATGTGTTTTTTTGAGTTTCTTTTTTTGTTTTTGCTGCTAGCGGGTACACTTCCCAAGAGCAACACTGTGCCGCGGCGCGGGAACTCCGGCTTGAGCGACAGCAAGCCCAACGCGGACCTCTCGTGCGGCTTCTACGACGCGGGAGACAACATCAAGTTCGGGTTCGCGGGCACTTTCGCGGTCACGGTACTGAGCTGGAGCGTGATCGAGTATGGCCCCAAGTACAGAGCCATGGGATCATGTTAAGGAAATCATCAAGTGGGGTGCCGACTGCATCCTCGAGACCTTCAACAAGATGGCCGATTCCATCACCCAGGTGTATGCACAGGTACTGAATCGGATTCTCGATCCTCAATTCCCGATTCTCGATTCTCGACTTAGGGTTTCAGGGTTTCAGGGCTCAGGGTTTAGAAGGTGCAACCGATACATCAAATAAGAAAAGCTCTTCTTTTGCTCCTACTTGGCGTAGTTGTTGTAGGGTGATGGTTGAAATCTGAAGAGGAGCAATTCGACGCTAACCAATCCTTACAAGGACTGCGGAAGCTCTTAGATGGACACCCTCTTAGATGTTCTGGCCCATATGTATGCTTACACTGATAAATTCAACGAGTTTACTGCTAACTCTTAGAGGGGATATGGCCGTCGAAGCTATGGAAGTTTGAGGCAATCACAGGTCAATGATACCTTGAGATGTTCATGACCATACGCGCACAGTGCATTGATGAATTGAACGAGTTTACGCACGTAGCATTTGATGGAAAGATCCATTATGGGGCAAGGAAATTCCATCATACATTTAAGACATCCGCAGAGAAATATATAAAGATTTCTTTAAGAACGTCTTAAACGTCTTAAGGCGCCGATCGTGCCTGTATTTCATTTCACGTGTCACGACCATTGCAAATCCACCGATGATGAAAACATTAGAGAGCTGAAGAATATATATATTAAAGGTGCACACCTAGACCAACAAGGTGTTGTCTAGATTCCATACCACAGAATATTACCTTGGATTATACTTTAGAAGCTTTTAGTTCTGTTGATCGACCGCTGATTGGCTGATGTCGATCATGTTTGTGTTCATGCTAACTTGCCGCTTGCGATGCAGATCCACTAACGATGACAACGTTAGAGAAGATTAGAGAGAGAAGAAAGATGGTTCTGCGAGGATATATAAATCAGACTGGCAAACTGTTGAGTAGATCCTATACCACAAAATCTTACCTTGGATTATACTCTAGAAAGCTTTTAAAGTTCTCTTGATTGCCCGATCGATCGGTCGGTCGGTCGATTGGATGGTGTTGATATCGTGTGTCTTTGCACTTAATCTGTTGCTGACATAGCAGATCAATAAATGATGACAAAGTGTCAGAGAAGATCATAGAGAAGAAGGAAGGATGGATGAAGGGTGGTTAGATCCACTAACGGTGACAACATCAAACAAGATTAAAGAGTACAAGAATGGGTTCATGCTAACTTCAGATTGGAATTATATAGCACCTCAATGGTTATTTCCACCACCAATAACATAATAGGTCAAACTCTTTGTGTACAAGAATTGTACAACCTTACGACCTTTTTCTAACTAATGGTAGGATAATCTAGCATTTCACACCAAATGGAAAGAAAGCCTGTTTTTACAGTACGAATGACAGTGCACTTATAGATTGGAATTATATAGCACCTAGGTGGTTATCTGCACGACCGATCACATAACAAGTCAACACTCTTTGTGCACAAGACTCGTACAACCTTACGTCCCTTTGCTCTAACTAATGATGGTAGGATAATCTTTTCGAGCCAGCGATTCGCACTGTGCAGATAACGCACGGGTGTCTGATTTCTTGAACACGCTCTCTTCTGCTGCAGATCGGCTACATACTGGGGAACAATAATCCGAAGAACATGAGCTACGTGGTGGGGCACGGGAGCAGGTACCCGGCGCGGGTGCACCACAGGGCGGCGTCGCTGCCGAGCAAGTTCGATTCCAGGGGGTGCAAGCCAGGGCTCAAGTATCTGGAGACGAGTTCGGCGAATCCGCATCTGGAAACCCTAACCCTAACCCTAACCCTAACCCTAACCCTAACCCTAACCCTGACCCTGACCCTGAACGAAGACGATGGCATTCACTCGCCTCTGTACCGTGGTGTTCACACCACAGGGTCTGCTGCTAATGTGTCTGGAAACGGGCAGCTAGCATGCCGCTTACTCAATCGCTCCATCCGGTCTCGGATCAGCTGCCGGATCCGGGTTTTCTCCTCATCCTTCTACATGTGATTGAAATTTCCGCCATCCCCCATGATAGCCCACGCCGTTGGCTTCGATTCAGGTATTTAAACTCTAAAATCCGGTATCATACGAGGAAGCTATGAGCTTTTTGATTATTGGATTATCATTTCCTCTTTCCCTTGCACATGCTAATTTTATCACCCATCAGGTTTTGGATTAGCCGTCGATTCAATTTTCTCCTTCTCCTCGTGTACATGTGATTTGATCGCCCATCAGGTATTGGCCGATTAACTTTCCTTCACTTACTCACCCATTAGGTATTGGATGAACTATCGATTCGATTTTCTCGTTATCATCATACACGCGGTTTGATCACCCATCAATCAAGTATTCGATTCACTGCCAATTCAATTTTCTCATTGTCCTTGTACATGCGTTTCGATCACCCATCTTTAACCGCCGATTCAATTTTCTCCTGATCCTTGTACATGTGATTTAGTCACCGTTGGATTAACCGTCAATCAATATCATCAAGCGTGGATGAATCACTCCTCAACGACAGCTGAAAACACCCACCTGCTTTTTCCTCTTTTCCAAATGATTTCTTCAATCTAGACTTTGGAATTTTTCTAGACATGTGAGCTAGGCAAGCATATAAATAGTTTTTCGGAAATTTCGATAGCATTTACAACAGCAAAATACCGTTTTTGTCATTAAGAAGTGCTCCCAAATCGGCACGATTGGCAGTTGAAAAGCATTCCATGCTCTTTATCAAATGCAGAGCACAGCAAATCCACCATATATGTACAAAACAGTTGCAAACCTGTGAATATAACTAACTAAACATGGAAAGGAAATCATGTGATCATGACTTGTGTGTGTGCCCTTTTTTTTTCTTCCTCTTCATCTTTTCTATGCGACAGAAGACGGACTGTCTCATATTCTGAAGCTTCACATTACATGATGTGGCAAGAATCCCGATGATCTAGAGCTAAGGTATGAAGTGTTGTAAGCATTCATTAAGCCCTGATGGAACAGCTTGGGTGAAATTTGAAGGATGTCAAATGAGCAGCTCCATCTCCATTTTTAAACAAATGATGGATTGCTTTCAGCAAGCACAGATGAAGCAGGAAACAATCACCATGAACTCAAACGCCACTGTTGAACCGATTCACGGTTGCTGCAGAATCCATGGCTCCAAGCATTCATGGGTTGCTTCATTCACTACAAGCAAATGATAACAATCAGTCGGAGCAGAGCCATTTTGATGGATTGATTCACCACAAGAGAAGTAATAAGAATCGAGACAAAGCCGATAACATAACAGTCATGATGGTGCTTCGATACAACCAAAAGCAATAACAGTGCCTGGATCTGGTGAGACAGGACAATCGGGTGATCGCTATGTGGGAGCGAAGTGGCCAGATTCCAGGGGTGCTAATGCAGTAAGAAGCTATCAAGTGGCTGGAAATTCAATCTCAGGAAAAAATTAAACAAATCGCGTACCCATTTTCCAAAGCGAAATACGACTAGAAAATCGGAACGGTTTCAGGAAATGACAGCTCATTCCTTTGAACACGATACGAATTCTCGCAAAGAAAACTGCGAAAAAAAAGAAGAAGAAGAAGAAGAAGACATGGTGAGAGATCATGTCCTCAAAGCTTGAAAAAATCAAACCCCAAATTGATGTATTATACTTCAAAAAATCAAACAGGCTTTGACATGTCTGCTTCCCCACCTTTTGAGATCTGAGACAATCTCCCTTCAAGAAAACAGATCCCTTTGCATAGAAATATGTATATGTACATATACTTGTACATGTATACACATGCGTATATGCAGATAGATATGCAGAGATAGATGCAGATGCACATACACAGATAGTTTTGTACCACACAAATACATGTAATCTAATATGGTATACATGTACATGTACAGGTATATAGCATATGTACATGTACATGTAACATGTATAGGTATATGCATGTGTGTACATGCCCATGTATATGTCATCCAATTTTGACTTTGTGCTACCACTACAAGCATTGAAATATAAAATAGACCAACCTCATACAAATTTTCTCCTGTTTGTTTCTCTGTCTCTGTCTGTCTCTCTCTCTCTAAGATCAGCATTTACCAGAGAAAAGACCTGCAGATCAGAGCAACAACCAGGTCGCAAAGGCCAATCAACAGATATGACACTACATACATTAACCAATATATAACCATATATGTATGTGTGTGTGTGTGTAATTCCCTGCATACCATCTATGCTCTGCTGATTGCAGGGCGATATAATCACTATTGGCAGGAATGAGCATGAGCTGGTAACAGCATCTGTGTCTTCAAAGATCAGATCAGCGCACGGGCAGGAGGAGAAATATAGAGATCATATCCACAACAAATAGAACAAAGAATCAAAGACTTCAAATACATTGGCATAGGATACATATATTGGAATCAGGCCACAGGGAGAATGCAAGGGTATAATGCATGGGGAGGATCGACGTTCGAAGTGGGCGATTCATCGACCGATGACGAGAGCCGGCTGAGCCGTGCAGATCAGCCGGATGTCGATCGGGCTGCTGCACACCGTCTCGATGACAACAATGCCCACCATAGCTGGCTCCTCAACCCTTCCAGCCAGGGCAAGAAGAAGGATCAGTATGTCGATCTCGGATGTGTGGTTTGCAAGAAGAAGGTGCTCAAATATGCCTCTGCAGCTTTCATCGCCGTCGCCGTCATCATCACCATCATCGTCCTCATCGTTAAGCTCATACCCCACCGTCAACCGCCTCCCCCTCCGGAGGACAAGTACACCCAAGCCCTCCATACGGTTCTACGCTTCTTCAACGCTCAGAGATGTGAGTTTCCCCCGCAAAGATCCATTCCCGGTCGATAGCATTAGTTTTTCCCAAATCCTGCATGGCTAAGACCTATATTACGGCCTGATTACCCCGATGATTCAAAGCGAAAAATGAAACCGAAAAGTCAACTTAATGTTTTACATTCTGTATTGAAGGCCTGATTCAAAGATCCAATCGTGATTGATAGCATGTAGCTCCTCTCTAATCCTTTAAGCTGCCATAGAACATGCCTGATGCCTCCCAAAGAAGAGAAATCACAGCCCTCCTTCATAAGATGGAGATTTCAACAATCACACCACCTGCGTGGCCAAGACCTATATTAAGGCCTGATTACCACCCAAATGATTCAAAGAGAAAAATGAAACTGAAAAGTCAATATAATGTCTACATTCTTTAGTTTGCTGGGTCCGAGTTTTAAATCATTTGATTCAGAGGTTTTTTCTTTACCTTCCATCACAGCGGGTGTACTGCCCAAAAACAACGGTATTCCGTGGCGTGGAAACTCTGCTATAAACGACGGGAAGCCTAACGCGGATCTGTCCGGCGGATACTATGATGCCGGAGACAACATCAAGTTTGGGTTCCCAGGTGCTTTCATGGTCACCGTGTTGAGCTGGAGTGTGATCGAGTATGGCCCCAAGTATAAAGCCGTGGGAGAGCTTGATCACGTCAAGGACATCATCAAGTGGGGTGCTGACTACATCCTCAAGACTTTCAACAAAACTGCTGACACCATCACCCAGGTCTATGCACAGGTCGGTGTGATTTCCCATCCTTGCCATAGTATAGCTATGTCTGATAATTACTACTAGTAGTCAAACTAGATAATATTACCAGAAATTCTCCCAATGTTAGATGTCATAAACAAGAACGAGGTACCATCACAAGAAAACAGAATGTATAAAGAGCGCCCATTCAATGGGCAAAACAACATCTTGCACAAACTTTGAAAGAAAAAGGAAAAGAGGAATTGAACAGAACCTGATTTTAAAGGTGGAGGTTTTCGGAGGGTTCGCCTATCCAAATTATTTCTATGCTGTCCGCCGACCTCTTACATTAGGGGTTCTTCACATTCACACGAAAAATCCTGTGCTCCTCCCACGATTTGACTTGTTCGCAAACATTACGCGATTGCCTTGCTTCACCAGCCAGAGCTTACTTGCATCCGTACACACAATCGAAAACTGTCGATTGACCTTCATATGATCGGCAGGTTCAAGTGGATCATAACCTGAAGATACATGACGCATACAAAGCATCAAAGGTTGTGCATAGCATTGCCCTTTTGATGCGAATAGCACATACGACAACGCTTAATATCCATTTCTTTTTATTGGCAAACAAGCAAGTGCCTCGCTTGACCAACACCCAATAAACAGAGTTGGTTGTGGTGCAGCACCTTGACCTTGATATGATTGATGGGCAGGCTCAATCAAACCACGGTTGAAAGAATGATGCTATGCATTAAGCATATAGCATCATCAGGCGTGCATAGCATCATTCTTTTGGTGCAAAGCACACATAGGGATTCGGAAACCCTGAACTGAACAGCTCAGGGCCTGAGCACCCTACCTCATCCAGCAATGCTTAGTTTCAGTTTTTCGAAAAGCCATTACAGTTGATTACCATCTGAAAGTATGTCGAGTATAATCCCAGGTGGGCAAAGGCTACACGGGTGCTGGCCAGACAGGGGTAAACAACGATCATAGCTGTTGGGAGAGACCCGAGGACATGGACTACGAGAGGCCAGCGCTGGCATGCGGCGCGTGTTCAGACCTCGCGGCGGAGATGGCAGCAGCGCTGGCAGCTGCATCGATCGTGTTCAAGGATGATCGGAGCTACAACCAAGTGCTGGTCCATGCGGCTGGGACAGTGTACAGGTTTGCACGAGGGCCGCGAGCACGGTATAGCGATGTTGTCTCAGATGCTCAGTACTTCTACAACTCCACCAGCTACTGGGATGAGTACATCTGGAGCAGCGCGTGGATGTACTACGCCACCGGCAACACTACCTACATCAACTTAGCCACCAGCTTGAAACTGGCCCAAAACGCTTACGCCGTCGACAACCCACTCGACAACCGTATCCTCAGTTGGGACAATAAGATCCCCGGAGCACAGGTATAATATGTTGGTTGGATATGGTGGCATATAATATGTTGGTTGGATATGGCGGCACCATCAAAAGTTCCCATTTATTAAGGTCGAACTCGGCATCTTGTATGAAAGCACAATTTTTCTGACCTGATCATTGCTTCCCCTCGCAGCTGATCCTGACCCGATTCCGCCTCATGATGAATCCGGGTTATCCGTTCGAGGATGTGCTCCGAATCTTTAACAATCAGACCAACATGAATATGTGTGCATACCTGCCCCGATACCAAACATTTAATGTAACAAAAGGTAATTTACTACTTAACCAGAATAATTGAATGGCATTAAATCGATTAGATATATATAATGTGATAATCACATGGTTACATTTCCAATGTCCCACCAGGTGGGTTGATGATGTTTAACCATGGGAGGCCACAACCATTGCAGTACAATGCCGCCTCAGCGTTTCTGGCAGCACTCTATGCTGACTATCAGACCGAGGTAGGTGTGCCTGGGTGGACATGTGGGCCAGATTTTCTACGATCGGTGGAGCTGCGCAACTTTGCAAGATCGCAGGTAAACTTTCTGTTTCTACAAAATGAATTTGTGGAAAATGAAGGTCATTAATGAAGGGATGCATGAAAAGCTATCACCCAAAATCACACGTTCTCATACAAATTCATAGCTTCAAAAGAGGCTAAATTCCAAGCCTCACCTATGTGTGGGTGCTCTAATTCCAAATCATAATCCTAGAAAAACACAAATTCAAAGGCTGGCTATGATATTCCTAAAAACAATATATCTGTGTCCTGGACCTCTTTTGTGGAGAATTAGAAACCCTATCATGCATGTACACTGATGCTGGGAATGCGGCTAAATATCGATCCAAGCTGGATTTCACCACAACAAACACCATACGGTATGTGCGATCATACAGATAACTAAGTTGCTTCAGCTTGCACTAATTTAAGGCTTCCAGACAGCTTAATCACGAGGCTACAACAAACTTGAAACAGTAGATCATGCAAGGCAGATACTCCTCTGGGTAGAATTTTTAGAAACTCCTCACAATAATACAGAATCATGCATATGTATAGATGCTTGAGATGTGATCAACAAATACATGCATACATGTAGATTGATAGATAGAATAGATGTGCATACCAAGCTTGGATTACACCGTAACAAATGCCATATTGTGGTATTGTGGAATGACAAAAAACAGATTGATTACATACTGGGGCAGAACCCCAATAACATGAGCTACGTGGTGGGGTACGGGGACCGTTTCCCAACAAGAGTGCATCATCGGGGGGCATCGCTTCCGAGCAATGTGAATTCCAGGGGGTGTACACCAGGGATGAAGTACTTACAGACATCTTCACCGAATCCGCATGTGCTAGCAGGGGCCATGGTAGGTGGGCCAGATGCCCAGGATCGCTTCTCCGATGTTCGTTCTAACTACAACTTCACAGAGCCCACCATAGTTGGGACTGCCCTCCTCGCAGCTGCGCTTGTCTCCCTCTCTGGCGGTGACACTGGCTCTGTCGATGTCAACACCCTCTTCTCCGCTCTGCCTCCTCTCTCTCCACCTTCACCCCCTCCACCCACACCATGGAAACCTTAACCCGCCAAAATGGATCGATCCATCACTTCATTCATCTCTCCTTTCCTCTTCTCGAATTTCCCATCCCATCCCCCTCCTTAACCAATAAAAACAACCACAATTTTCATTTCATTCAATCCAATTGCCATCTGAAAACTGAAAATTATGTTCCTTTTCTTGTATAGATTGCGGGGGGGCATTATGATGTTCGTGAAGCAAAACTGAAAACTTGATCAGAAAATTTCAGATATAAAATATGTGTTGCCTATTAATTCTTTCTTTACATGCCAAAGATAGCGACTTGGTTTTGCATTGACATCTCGCTCTCTTGCTTCCATTATTCAATAAAATATTTCTCTCATTTTAAGAAGAGAAAACATACAAAGACGCATTTTTATAGGCTGCAATGCACGTGGCTGGTCTTATAGCAATGTAAATGGCAGCATGAAAAAAAATGCAATGTGTTGTTTGCCATGAAATATTTCGATCACTGAATATGAGAGCACACAAACTACCATTTATATCAGCTGCAAAATGCACCTGGCTGATGCTATAGCGATATATGTGGCAGCATACAAGATGCAACAAAACATGTGTGTTGTGAACACTATATAGATGTGTGACATCAATGCACCTGATAAGCAAAGAGAATTCAAAACCCAACCTGGAAGCAGTGAACAATCTGCATTCTTTGCTCACACAGGAAGGATAATCACAAGCCTGAAGCAGTGCAGAATTAATAGAACCGGCGAAATGTATGAGAAACGCAATATTAAGACCTTAAACAAGCACGGCATTCTTCTTCCTCTTCTTCTTCTTCTTTATCTTCGACAAAAATCCAAATGGGATGTTGCAAAAACCCACGGATTTCAGAAACTAGGAAATCCTGGCACAAAAAAAAAAACAAAGAGAGAATGCAGGTACATATGCATAAGGAAAATCTCTGGGGAAGGGCAGACTGCCTCCACCATAGCCAGAAGCGGCAGCTTACTTTACTCGTTAACAGAACAGGAGTAGGATGGGAGACAACAGTCTGTCCAATTTCCAAAGAGATCCATTTGGGTTGTGAAAGAAGCAAAAGACTTCTGTAACCGACCTCTTTTTCTTATTTGGGCAGCTTCCGCCACCGCTGCCATGGGAGCTGGAACAGGAAGACATCTGAGCAGAAGATGTTGCAGATGTTTGTGAACAAAAATGCTTGGAGTTCAGTCTTTAGAAGATACAAAGACTTTGGATCAACAAGAAATGCAAATTTCTTGGTAGTTGGTTTTCCGGGACACAGATTGGGTGCAGGAATCATCGATCAATGCGTTGGCTTTAGGCGTATTTAGCATGGATCGATATATATATATATGATCCGGATGTTTATCGATTCAGATGATTGCTAGCAAGTATTTAGCATGGATCGATACATATATGATCCGGATGTTTACCGATTCAGATGATTGCTAGCAAGTATTTAGCATGGATCAATATATATATGATCTGGATGTTTATCGATTCAGATTATTGCTGGCAAGTATTTCGCATGGATCGATATATATATGATCCAGATGTTTATCGATTCAAATGATTGCTAGCAAGTATTTAGCACGGATCAATATAAAATATGATCCAGATGTTTATCGATTCAGATGATTGCTAGCAAGTTTTTTAGCATGGATCGATATAAAATACGATCCAGATGTTTATCGATTCAGCTGATTGCTAGCAAGTATTTAGCATGGATCGATATAAAATATGATCCCGATGTTTATCGATTCAAATGATTGCTAGCAAAACTGGATAAGTCGGATTGAGGTAATAACAATTATGAGCGGCCCGCATTTTGATAAGGCAGTAGATTGTTTCGCAAGTTCTTGGATGTTCTTTTGTGATTGTATGCATGATTAAGTAGCTTGATCACAAGAACACCTCGGAAGACGACCATCGAGACTGGCATGTCGATAGTATTCTTGCGACCATCGATCGCATGTGGAATCTTTTCCAGAGATTGAACTCTTAGGGTGGTTATGGGTGGAGCGAGAGGTGAGGCAAGTTTGATCTTGGCAAAGTGGAAGCGAGGCGAGAATGAAACGTCTTCAATGCACGAATGTATTCTTGACTAAAAAAAAATCCATGGATCTGATTGCAATGGCATCGGCACCCAGAGTGCAGAAAAACAAAAGAGATGAAAAACAAACAAGAGATACATGTTTGAATGGTAGAAAGTTAGTCTTCGAAAGAAACTTATACATGTCTAGTAAAGGTGGTACATTTGGTTTGGAATGAAACGGTGACATGTTGATGGTGCATTTATATTTGTGGTTCAGATGTCGTAACAAAGAAGGAAACAACTTACTGATCCTCTGCATCATTTGCTCTCCATGGACCCACCTTCAGCTGCCATCTTCGACCGCCGACAATTCCAATGGATGCTGACAACAGCCTCATGTACCCATCATCCACATGAATGTCTATCGCATTTGGAACGCGCAATTCAAAAGAAGGAGAAGAGCTGTGATGTGGATGGTGTGCAACAACACCGTCGAACAGTCGTGTGTTGCTAGCACCATTCACCAACCCGGCATCGACACATTTGAGGCTTTCGATGAGGTGATCGTATTTTTTTATCGCCTTCTTTTTGTTTGCATGGTGCTTGAGAAGCTATCCAAAGCTCGCATCCTGATACTCGATTGTTTCGTGTTGTGTATGCGTCCACGTAGCTCCTCTTGCTGAAACACAGAGGCCATCTTCTAGCTTTTGTTCATTGATCTTGGGGTTGAGGGCACACATATATTGACCTCAGCAACAAAGTAAGCCTAAAGTGACCACACTCAACTCTGTATGGCTACTATGAAAAGAGAGTTACTATGATCTTAACTATAAGGTTAACAAAAATATTTATTAATTAGGCTTGCCTATGCTAGTTTAAAAGATCGTAGCCTGTTTCTGTGGGACAGTGAGTAACTTCAAGCATGAGAAAAGAAGGTAGATGGTTAGAAAAAGGTTGATCTTTGAAGATTTCTTTTCCTATCATACTGTGTCTACTACACTCTCGATATTGGATCAAACCCTAAAATCATTTGCATAAAAACTAATGTAATAAACCCATGTGAATAAACCCAAAAATAAGAGAGTAAACTCACATAGATAAATTCTTTAAAAAAATGATGGGTAAAAATTCCAACCTATGTGAAGTAAACCCAGATAGGTAAACCCCCTAAGAAACCTATGTAAATTACACCAGCTTTACCTCGCATCTCTAAGAGAGTAAACCCTCTTAATAAAGGTCGACATATTATTTTCTTAAAACTAATTCTAATTTTAAAACCCCAATTTTTTGTTTTTATTTTTTTTATTCTATTTGGTAAAAGCTATTAAAAACACCTAAAAAATAAGACATTTTCAATGGTCCCCCCCCCTCCCCCAAAAAACCAGTTGACCAATTAAGGGGGATATATATACTTTGATGATTAGATGGGCTATGTTTGTCAAATTCATCAAAAGATTTCATTTAGTCATTGTTGTAGGGCAAACATTATTATCAAATGATGCTTCTCTATTGATAAAGAAACCTTTTGCCAAGATTAGATGTCTCGATATATACAAGGTTTTGCAACTACTGTTCATTGTTGGTTGCCCGTTAATTGAACCAAGTATGATTTCTTGTGGCACACAAGATATCTATCATAAGGAATAGAGGAGAGCAGTATGTTGTTCCGATGTGAGCTAACAATAATTAGAACGGAAACACTCCCTATAAAAAAAACTCTTGTGAGGAACATTGTACATATCAATGTCCTGATATTTATACAAAAAAGAGAACGTCAAATATCTTGGCGTTGATCAACAATTTGTTCATTAGCTCATAAAGGGTAGTTACACAGGATTTCAAAGCCTCGAAACCATTGTCAAATTACAAGGGGGCCCACATTCTTGCCTTTTCTTTTTTTCAAGATCATGGGCCAGAGATGAAAGGATACTTATTTAATTAGCAAAGGAAACTTTTGCTAGAACTGAGATAGGGTCACCATAGATGAAGAAAATGACTGGAAAATGACCCAGAATGAATCGATAAAGATGAAGAAAATGGGTTCACAGAGATGGAAAAATAAACTGAAGGACCAAAGTCAGCATTTATCTGTTGGCACGGGCATGATCGTGATAAAGAATTATTTGCACGTGTGATTTTAATCTTTGTCCTCAACTTGACATGGGCCCTAGGATAAACAAAGACGCGCCTGCAAACCAGTGCCCAATCCTCCATGTATAGTGAGATGACAATCAAAGAGATAGAGACGTAGGTAGAGACAGAGGCTAGAAAACAGGAGAGGTTCTTTATGATATCGTTAGCGCGCAGAAGAGTGTTGAAGACTCTAGAGTGGCCATTAATGCGCGCACATGTTTGGCCAGTTTTTGGACGATAATTGTCGAGCGTTCGAAAGAGTGAGGAAAAAGGGGAGGGCCGATGGGAGCAGATCTGTCTCCGATCGGCTCTTGCGTCCCAGATCAACCAGCTTCACGATTTCAACAAGCATCCAATCTCTGTTGGCAATGTTCCTGTCTAGATGACATAAAGGATGATCGCATTGCTGTGCCAACACGACAAATACGTAACCAGTGTTCAACTATTGCTCTACCAAAGGTTATCTTAAGGGTAGGATGGTTGGAATACCGGTTATCTTAAGTAATGAGAGACAAACCCATATGGTCCGCTTGATAAGTGTGAACACACCTAGTGCACAAGGAGCCCTTGAAATTTGAGTTATATAAAGGGTGTTAACTTCTCTCTTTCGATACGGTATACTGAGACGCTATGAAGGTTCTCTCGATGAGGCTAGGCTCTCTGTCATCGGATCAGTGCATGTCCATTTCCGAGGTATGATCTAAGGTAATATTCCGTGGTAATGCGCCGCTAACGGCATTTCGGATTCGTGCTTCAGTCCTCGGCTCTCGAGGGGTGGGTTGGAGTGGTGAATCACCCTTGATCCAAGTGTCTTTTCTCTATATAGACATTCTCTCTCCAAATACAGCTGCTTCTAGATAATTAACAGATTCCGTAGCAGGCAGAGTGCCTCACGATTTGACGATTTCATTCTGCATCGATCAGTTGATCCAAGGAGCATGTCAACTGCTTCTTCCTCCGCCTTCACGAGCATGATGATGATGGTGGGCGGTGGCGGGGGATCGAGCAGGCACCAGCAGCACACGGCGGACGGAGCTGTATTCTCGCGCCGGTTCAGCGTCGACGAAGAGAACGAGGAAGCCGAGCTCACGTGGGCGGCCCTCGAGCGCCTGCCAACCTATGACCGCATCCGCAAGTCCGTTATTCTTCACGATGCCGAGAAGCCCACGAGACTTGCCGAAACCGTCGACGTTAGCAAGCTCGGGATCGCCCAGAAACAGCAGTTTTTGGATCGGGTCTTCCGAGCCGTCGAAGACGACCACGAGCAGTTCCTGCTCAAGCTCAGGAAGCGCATGGACAAGTATGAGCCGGTGCCTTTGTACATACGTACATACGTACCCGATTGGGGCGTATGTATGTACGTGCCCGCATCGCAGACGTACATTCGTTTGCACATGCATCAACAGTTGACACACATGCGCACACATCCATGGACCATACATACCATGCATGATTGCTTACATTCATCCCTACCATACATGGTTGCTTACATTCATTCATACCATGCATGATTGCTTGCATTCATCCATACCATGCATGATTGCTTACATTCATTTCACAGTAGGCTTTGCTACGCCTGCACACATGCATGCATGCACCCATTAGTTTTATCTGCACATCGATTCATACAGGTTGCGGCCATGATGCATACCATTCATGATTGGGCTTTATACATGTCTACGCCCGGCATACATGCATGCATCCACCCATATGCTATATCTCTACATCGATGCATGCAGCCATACAGTTCTATCTGGCGCATCGGATTCATACACGTTGCAAGCATGATCCATACCATACAGGATTCGGCTTTGTCCATGTCTACGCCCTGCCTACATGCATGCATGCACCCATACGCTATATCTATACATCGATTCGTACGCGTTGCGTGCATGCATGGAGTGCATCGATACATCGAGTCGTCCACCCTGCATGCATGCATGCATCATACGCTATATGTACACATAGATTCATGCAGACATGCATGCATCATACGCTACTTGTACACATAGATTCATACATACACGCATGCATCATACGCTATTTGCACACATAGAATCACACATACATGCATGCATACACATGCGCACATGCGCACATGCGCACATGCGCACATGCGCACATGCGCACATGCGCACATGCGCACATGCGCACATGCGCGCAAGCATGCATACATGCATACACACGCATGGGCACATGCGCGCACATGCATGCAGCCATGCATAGACACGCATGAGCACATGCGCGCACACGCATGCAGCCATGCATAAACAGACATGCGCACATGCGCACACATGCATGCATCCACATGCATGCACATACATGCGCACACATGCATGCAGCTCCGTCTTCTTCTTCAGCTGCTGTTTCCGTGATCTTCTGCTGCTGTGTGCCGATGGCAGCGTCGGGATCGATGTGCCCAAGATCGAGGTCCGCTTCGAGCATCTCCGCATCACTGCCCCCAATGTGCTTCGCGGGAGCAGGGCGCTGCCCACCCTCTACAACTTCACCAGAGATCTGCTGGTGGTACGGCTCATCCTTCGGTTCCCTGAGATCCATGGAATTTCTTTTCCCCAGGTATGCGTTTGCCGCCCGAGAATCTCACGCCCCGTATTCTGCGTGGAACAGGGAATGTTCAGCTCCATCCTGCCTGCGAAGAAGGAAGCCCTCGAAATCGTTCGCGACGTCAGCGGAATCATCAAACCCTCCAGGTTTTTTTGGCTCTCGGAAGCATTTTGCTCGTCAGTTTGCTTCATTAGAACTCGGTCGATTCGATGGACCGACCATAGAAAACCGTTTGCTTGATCAGAACTCGGTCGATTCGATCGACCATAGAAAACTGTTTGCTTGATCAGAAAATGTTGCTACTTGGGTGGGACAACTCTTTTGATCCCACAGCGTCATTGTTTCCAATTGAGCCATTTAAAACAATTTGCTTGATTGGGAAAATTTTGCTTATTGCCTCGGATTGGACGCAAACCTTTTGGCACCTGGGGTTTTGTTGATTCCGATTAGGTCATATCAATCGTTTTTACCTTCATTGGATAAACTTTGCTATTCTGCAAGATTGTATCATGACATGATATGGAAGAACCGGGGAAGTTTTTAAGCTCAGAATCTATCCGTATTCCCCAGGATGACGCTGCTTCTAGGATCCCCTAGTTCGGAAAATGTTGATACTTGTACTGGATGCAACTCTTTTGATCCCAGGGCAATGTACTTTCCGATTGAGCCTTATAAAAGACCTCTTGCTTGATCGGAAAAAACTTTGCTAATTGGATTGGATCGGATCGGATCAAATTGCAAACCATAAACCTTAAACCTTTTGGCCCCTGGGGTTTTGTTGATTCCATGTAGGTCATATAAATCCTTTTTTCCTGCATTACTTAAGCTTCGCTACTCTGCAAAGATTGTATCATAAGATGTATCATACGATAGTATCACGAGATGGTATGGAAGAACCAGGGAAGCTTTTTAAGTTCAGAATCAATCCGTATTCCCCAGGATGACGCTGCTTCTAGGACCCCCTAGTTCGGGGAAGACTACGCTCCTGCTCGCCCTCGCAGGAAAGCTACCCCACGATCTCAAAGTAAGCATCTCTACACTATGTCCTTCTGACGTAATCTCATCTTCGAAACCTAAATCATATCCATGCCCGACCCTGGTGATAATGTTTCCTCCAGGTTTCGGGGAGGGTAACTTACAATGGGTGCGAGATGTCGGAATTCGTCCCACAACGCACCTCGGCTTACATTAGCCAAACCGACACACACACGCCTGGCATGACTGTCCGTGAAACGCTGGATTTCTCTGGGCGTTGCCAAGGTGTTGGAACCAGATATGGTCAGTATTGTATGAAACCATAAAAATTTTCATGCAGCTTTTTATGGGCTGTTGAGAT
>JBBBWG010031998.1:28060-43575 GCA_037176905.1 Azolla pinnata | reverse complement strand
AAAGATGCGATCATTGGGAATAGCTTAATTGACATGTATGCCAGCTGTGGCTTGGTTACGAAAGCACAAGAAGTGTTTGACATGCTTCAAGTAAGCAGCGCGGTCTCCTGGAATGCAATGATCACAGCATATGCTAAGGTCGGAGAGGGTGGACAAGCAATTCAGATGGTGGATAGAATGATTAAAGAAAATGTACAGCCTAATGATGTTACATTGGGTGCAATACTTAAGGCATGCAGTTCTGCTGGCCTAATAGACGAAGGGCAATACCATGTTGAATTCATATGCCAGGTCTGTAATATCACTCTAACCCTAGAACACTTCAATTGCATTGTGAACTTGCTTGGTCAAGCAGGGTATATTGACATGGCACTAGTCGTCGTCAGGAATATGCCCTTCCATCCTGGTGCTGTCTTATGGCACAGTCTACAGGGAATATGCCAAAAGTGGGGCAATTTCAAACTTGGAAGAGAAGTCTTCAAGCATGCCATTGAAATGGATGAAACAGACAAAGCAACTTACATCAGTTTGATCAACATGTATGTATAAAATAGATATCACCCAAGCAGCTTTCGTTGGAGTGTTAAATCTGTATGTACAAATGGAGCACCAACGTGGAGCGGGAGGTGATGGAGGAGTGCTGGCGTTTGTATCATATTTAAGCATGAACTGGATCAGACAACTTTTCCAATTCTTTTCTAATGTCAGTAGGTGAAATTTTTGCAATGCACAGGATGTTGTAAAGAAATGTTTAAATATAAAGGGCTATGTCTGGACCAGTTACGGCTAATTTGAATCAACAGTTGGGGGGCGCTTATCTTGTGAGTGAAAAAGTGGAGATACCAAGAGATTCCAAGATAGAACAAATTCAATGGAGTGCAGTCTTGCCACGATATCTGTGCTTAACATATGATAAATATGTAGACACTATCCACTCCATGGTAAGAAAAGTAAGGTGACTATACTTCACGACTATTCAAATGAATTGGAATTTGTTCGAATGTGTACTGAGGAGCCATGATCATCAGAAGCTGGAACAGAAGATACAGGTACACAGATAATCGATAACCAACAAGAACCGGTGCTTTATTGAATTCATGTGAGAGAAAGGAGCAGACAAAGCAGGTATGTCGCTCATGCTCACACTACATGAAACTGCAGATGATGGGTGTCATGTCAAGCTGGGAAATGGAAGCGGAGCTAGGCGCAGTGGTTGTTGATGGAGATGATGCCCTGCTTGAGATCGGCAATGGAGGAGAAGGCCTCCTTGGAGAGGTCGATCTGATGCGGGGCACAAGTAGGGCACTGGTCCACGAGCCGCACGCTGATCGTGTTGCTGTTCTTGTAGCCATTGCCATAGCACGAAACTTGGCATGTACGGCCGCACGAGTTCCCATTGTTGTACAGCCCATTGTTGGCAGCAACGATGAAGTTGTTCGGCAAGAACTTGCTCGTATCATACCCGTAGCATGCCGATGCTACATAGTCATAATATGTTCAGAACAGTTATATTCTGCACGTTGATCAGAAGCCACAGCTCAACAACATGCTGCATGCATACTACAGTGAAAGCGGTAAGAATGCATACCAAACGTTGATAATGCGGTGAGAATGCATGCATACTACTGTGAAAGCTTGAGAATGGGAACACTAACAGTAGCATGTCCAGGACATTGCTAATAGCTCGTCGAGGACATGAGCTTCCTGAAAGAAGTGATGTCCAGGGCTACTTACGGACATAAGGAGCGTTATAGTATGTTGCATGCCCCGGGGTGGCCTCGCCATTCCACACTAGGCATACTGTCACTAGCACTTAGGCTAGGACGATGCTTGGCATCGATGCTCGGAAGCTGCCCATATATGTCTGATGTTGTGCTGGATTGAATTATGTACTTATAATCCTGTTTACGACTAGTTCAACTTCGATCATGTTGTGGGTCCTTGTATGGGAGGCATCTCATTATATACATGAACTCAATGATTTGCCAGTCTGGAAGAAACCTTCCCTAACTCAGGGGTACATGCCTTTTCAAAAGGGTCTTCAATAATGGGCCTTAGTTTCAATGGATTGAGCAATGTCAACGAGAAAGGTCTGGTGTTAGGTTATCCTTTGAAGATTTAAGGATATGTGCAACTCAGGTGGCTCCACCGGCATTGTGGTAGTGGGGTCAAGGCATCATGAAAGGCCTGAAGGCTGGGCGTATGCGAAAACGCCCGACTCAAGTTTCCACTCTTGAAATCAGGTCATAAACTTGCATTGGAAAGGAAAAGCCGCAGCGAGTTGAACAACCACCGTAATGAGATCGTTGACAGTTTGGTAGCACATATTCAAGATAATTAAATACTACCAACCTTTTGTTCAAGGATCCAACAGCGACTCGGTGAACGGATGAATTGTTATCCAGTCAAGGGAACGATGAATCATACACATTTGTGCAGGGCTCTTTTAATCGTATCAAGAATCGCGAGTCAGGGCATCGGTTGTCCTTATTCAGACGTTTGATCCTTGACCACTGTAATCATTGTGAACCAGCTATGATTGCGAACCGCCTCGGATCAGACAAACACGGCCATGGCTACAACTTTTCTCTCCGGTAGATCTTTGAAGTATGGTGCAACATTGTTCGTCTCTGGCAGCACCAGTCTGTTTCTGGTTTCTTCAATTGGTAGGAGAAATCGTCAAGGTATACTCTCTGATCTTCATTCCAGGTAGGTGTGCTGAAAGGACCTGTTTTTTCAACGTTTCCAAATCCATAATCCTTTTATAACAGGTCTGCTTGGTCATGCAAAGGCCAAGTCAAGTACAGAAGCAGGAGTCTTTGAAAGACTGTTTGATTAGGAATGGCCCACGTTAATCTTTCTTCCTATTATATAAAGAGCAGGGCAAACCCACAGGGATGGGCATCACCAGCAAGACCCTTCTTCAATCAGTTAAGTACATTAAGGAGGCGGTGATCCTAATTACCTAGAGAGATTGAGATTAACATTGCCCTACTCCACTAATCTCGTATATATTTTACTCGAATTAGGAATCGGGTTAATTGTACTAATCCAATCAATACTGCTGCAATGGCTATTAGAGGCATTAATCACATTGCTGCATTGGTTGCCGTTGTTTGCCTGCTGGGTCTCATGGGCCATTCCAGTGAAGCAGCCACGGGGCGTGCGACGTACTACACGACATACGTCCGTAAGCACACAATCACTACCTCCATTGTCATTTATCAATCATTAATCTAAAAACCTGCAAAGTTGTCAGTTATAACTGAGTGCGGTGTCCGAAGGGGCCACGATTAAATTTGTCTGACTGGGTTGTCAGATCGTGTACTAGAATGATGTGATGGATGGTGGCCTGTAGCTGGGGGGGGAGATTAAAATTTGTTGATCGATTTGAGGATTTGATGATTTCTTGGTTGAATATGTGCGATGATCGATCGACTGATCGCTGACTGATCGCTGGCTGATCGCTGACTGATCGATGTACAATGATCAATCCGTCGGTGTGAAGTCACGAATCGATCGATTAATTATGGATCGGCTGATCAATCACTGGCTGATTGATCGATCGGTCGGTCAGTCGTTTGGCTGATCAAACCAACGACTGCTCGATCAGCTGATCAACCACCAGCTGCTCGATCAGCTGATCAATTACCGATCAATGACGGATCGATGGGCTGATCTAGTGGAGTAGTGATTACCGGATTTGATTCGATTCCCGATTCGCAGCATCGGCGTGCTACGGCGACGACACGAGCGTGATCTCGGCCAACAACAACTTCATCGTGGCGGCCAACAGCGGCCTGTACAACGGCGGGGCGGCTTGCGGGCAGATTTGCCAGGTCTCCTGCTATGGCGATGGCTGCACCACCGGCAGCATCATCAGCGTCAAGATCGTGGACCTCTGCTCAGGCTGCGCTTCTGACCAGCTCGACCTCTCCCAGGAGGCCTTCTCCTCCATAGCCAACACCGGCCAGGGCGCCATCTCCATCAACTACTCCTGCAGCTAGCTCTCTGGCTAGCTCTAACAACAACCCTTCTTGAATCTCTTGCAGTTCAACTGCATCTAGCTGTAGCCATGGCAGCTTGCATGCAGCTGGGCATTTCATTCCTGCATGCATGATCAAACTCTCCCCCCACCATCACCATCTCTATATAATTCTACTAGAATCAATAAGGATTTCAGCCCCTGCTGATCCGCAGCTACACACTCTTTCTTCCGGGTGTGCCTACTGCTTTTATGCAGCTGCAGCAATGCCACCGTTGCTGCTTCTTGTATTCCCTTCCGCATGACTAACACGAACTGCCCAGAAGATTCCAATATGAATATATATATAGGTATATTCTAATCGTTTCTAGCTGAATCAAAAAGATCCGGCTTCCAATGCTTAGGAGCTGAGCTTGGAAGGCTGGATATTATGAAACGCCCTCCTCGAGATCTTGTGCAGCACGAATCGCAGGGAGAGGGGATGCTGTTAGATTCCTCTCGATTAATCTGCCTCCCTGAGTCTGATCAAGCTCCCATTACAATTGTGCCCCATCAAAACCAGTCTGTTCAGAAATCAGCCTGCTGAGGAGGATCATGGTCGATCAGATATAATCGGAACAAGTCAATCTGATCGATCATACACAACCACGCCGTCTAGATAATTTGCGGGGCCAAGTACTTCAGATTAAGCATTTGGGTTGTTGGTATTCCAAATCAGAGTAGCTGTACAACCTTGAAAATCTTGGGGTATTAGCAATCAGATTCAAATGTGAGCTTCCTATTCTCTCTTACCTGAAACAGTGATGCAATGGAGATTAGATTTCTAAGCTAATCAATGCCGAGCCTTTCTTACCATGTTCATCTCGACGCATAAGCTCACCACTCCTGTCAAGGTTCATGAGAAGATGAGGCAATGATCTCTCTTTCTGAACCTGTTAGCACGGAAGGGCGAGAGAAGCAATGCAAGGAATCGCATCAATGGACAACATTGTCAGAGTTTTACTTGAAAACAAACACCAGAGATGCAGACTGCATACTCGTGCAAAACGGTGCAAATAAGTAAGCTCATTTGTGGGATTGCCAGCGTGAAGAAGACAATTGGACTATAGTTTGATCAGAATTGTTCTGGATTCAGTTGATACAAGCTCTGGAATTCAGTTTGAAAATCTGGCTTTTGCATCACAATTGCATATACACCCAGTACTTATATGTGGTACAGATTTAGGCAAACAACGCTAACATCCAAAGACAGCATATCTGTCACTGCCAAATCAGAGTATTTATTCCCATTTTCTATTGCATAACAAGCCTCTTCAAAGATTTTTGCATCGAATTCCATGAGAGTTCGTTTTACCTACAAAAGATTGTGCCTTTACATATTGTACAAGCTATACACGCATTGAGGGGTCAGTTTAGGGATGCCGCTGGGGGATTGATATATTAGCCAAATGCTGAGAATCGATGCAGCTTCCAAGCCAGCTTCTCCACAATAGTATCAAGCATACATAGCATTCCCTCTATCAGCAATGTAGATGTTAGACATCGAGACGTAGGCTGCTGAGCTGCTGCGATCGAGGTGAAGTGCATGCTCAAAGGCATGTCTTGCTATCTCCACATTGGCAGGCCACTTCTGACAAGCCCCAAGTACCGTATGCCAGAGCACCACATCAGGAACTAGAAGCAGAAACTTCATCTCCTCGATCATTTGTACAGCCTCCTCCACCCGTCCTGCACGGCAGAGAAGATCAACCATGCAAGTGTGATGCTCAGATGTTTGTGTAATCCCATATTCTCTGTCCATTGCCATAAGACACGATTGCCCTTCGACTACTAAGCCTGCGTGGCTGCATGCATTCAGCACATTTACAAATGTAACCACATTGGGCTTGATGCCACCTCTGATCATCTTCTCAAATGCATGGAAAACATTTCCACTCTCGCCTTGCTGAGCATAGCCTGCAATTAGCGATGTCCATGACACGAGATCTTGAACCAGAAGTTTGTGAAACACTTGCTCTGCTTTATCAAGCGAACCACATTTCACATACATGTCGACCAACGCATTCCCAACAATCGGATCTCTTTCCAACGACTGCAGCTCCATGTGGATCCCTTGGCCCTTCAGATATGCTCCTATGCTTCCACACGCCTTCAAGCAACAGACATGTGTTACAACATCTGGACAGACTTCCACCGTGTGCATCTCCTCAACACATTGCAGTGCTTCCTCGCCATGCTCATGTTGCGCATACCCTGCAACTAATGCGTTATACGATACTATGTCACGACATGGAAGGTCATCAAAGACTTCCTGTGCTTGTCCAAGGAGGCCGCATTTTGCATACATATCCACCAATGCATTTCCAGTTGCCGGGTAATTGTCCAAAAAACCTGCCGCATCAAGCTGAGTGTGTACTTTTCGCCCCCTCTCTGCATTCCCCAAGCTGGAGCATGCTTTCAGACAGCAAAGCAAGGTGACATCATCAGGAAAGATGCCCTCTGATTGCATTTGTTCACGGCAGTTTAATGCTGAATTGGCCATCCCATACTGGACATAGCCTGTAATCAAGGCATTCCATGAGATAACATTTCGAACTGGAATCTCATCGAAAACTTGCTGCGCTTGCAAACACAACCCACACTTCACATACATGTCAACTACAGCACTCCCAAGCGTGTGATCCTTTTTCAACAATCCTTTCCTGACTATTTCAGCATGTATTTCTTTGCCCTTGTCTGCAGCTCCGATGCTACCGCAAGCTTTCAAGCAGGAAACAAATGTCACACTATTTGGCAGGACACCCTCTACCTGCATCTCTCGTAAACAGTCTAAAGCCTCTTCCCCATGTCCCTGATCAGCATATCCAGAGATCAAGGCTGTCCAGGAGACAACATCTCTCAAAGGGAGTATGTCGAGCACTTCTCGAGCTCGGGTAAATAGACCACATTTGGCATACACGTTAACCAAGGCGGTACCTACAACGGAGTCTTTTTTTAACAGACCACTCTCAGAAACTTGAGCGTGTATCTCTTCAACTTTACCGATAGCTCCGACGCTACCAGAAGCTTTCAAGCTGCAAATGAAAGTCACAGCATCTGGGGAAACACCCTCCTGTTGCATCTTCTCAAACAAGTGCAGTGCTTTATCTCCATATCCAAATTCAGCATATCCTCCTATTAACGAATTCCACGAAACAACATTCGGTGCTGGAAGTTTGTCAAACACCTCTTGTGCTTTCACAAGAAACCCAGATTTTATGTACATGTCGATCAAGGTTGTGCCAACGTATACATCTGTTTCTAATAATCCTTTCCTAGCGATTTCCTCATGTATGCGCTGGCCTCTTTCTAATTCCCCCCGGTTTCCACATGCTTTCAAGATGGAGATGAAGGTGACAGAATTAGGTGAGAGGCCCTTCCGCTGCATTAGGTCGAAATATGCCAGTGCTTCTTCATCAAACCCATGCTTCACATACCCTGTGATTAACGTGTTCCATGACACCACGTTGTGAACTGGAAGGCTCTCAAATACTTCAAGCGCTTTTCCAAGTAAATGGCATTTCGTGTACATATTGATCAGTGCATTTCCAACCACCACATATCTCTGCAGCAAGCCTTTCGTTTCAAGATCGGCGTGTATTCTACGACCTCGATGCACATCCTTCAATTCAGCACATGCTTTCAACAGTGCTGCAGCTGAGTAAGGATTGGGATACAGTGAATCATCTTCAGATCTCATCTTCTCGTACATGGTAAGTGCCAATCCAGGCTGCCCACACCTGACATACCCTGACATGAGAGAGTTCCACGAGCGCTCTTCCTTGTGGGGCAGCTTATCAAAGACATGATAGGCATCTTTCACATTCCCTACATTCGCCAACATGGTGACAAGCTGATTCCCTAGTAGAGGATGGCAATCCAATCCACGATCGCAGATGTATTCATGCATCATCGAAGCACTCTGGCTATCACTCACCTTTATGCAATGGTCCAGGAATATCGACATTTCTTTTACATTCATGTTCGGTTTTGGGAGTCTGAACTGAGCTCCTCTGCCTCCTCCATCACCGACTGGTGAGCAACAAAATACCCCGGTGCTACTCAGAAGCTGATCCATCTCCGGCCAACAACTACGCGTACATCAATGACAGCACAAACATAGATGTGCTTTCACGACATCTCCCTCCTTCTCTTCGCCGGAGTCACCATCAGCATCATATGCATCATCTTCGAGCCATAAAGCACCTGCAAGAACCTGCAGGCTGAGGACCAAAGGTTGCAGCATCAAGTGGCCAGAAAAAACGGGGAGCCCATTGCTCTGCAGGCTTCTGCTATTGCTGCTTTTAGATTCGTCCCAGGGAAGAGAAGGAACCCCTGCTGGTTAGGCAGAAATCTCAAGAAAGCTTACCCCAATGAAGGAACCAAGGGCAGTTGCCATGTGCTGGATTCATCCTCATCGTGGAAGGATCAGGAACGCCCAATACACAGTTTCTACAGATCTTCTTTTCTCTGACCTATTGCAGCAATGGATTTGCTGATGATCCACCGAACTTCACGATATGAGAGATGCCTGCAAAACCTGGAACATGTGTACATGGTTCATTGGTTCATCATCATCATCAGCTCATCGTTACTTCTGATGAGCTTTGGTAAAATGTGCAGATAAAAAAACCATCCGCAAGTGTGCTTGATGCACCGTATCTCTGTGATGTTGTTGATGGTATGGATCACCTGAAAAAATACACACAAAGAGGTCTCAGCCTTCCAAACCTAACCCTAAACCTGAGCTCTATCCAATAGCACGTATTCATCTACATCCTTTACAACAGATGAAACTGATCTTGTGGCTCTTTATTAGCCCCATAAGTTCACCAGGCCAAATCTTTTAGCGTGTTTGTACGCTTGCCAAAAGCAACAAGGTCACAAAGCTCCGAGTCTACAACGTATATTCAAAGAATTTCAGGCATGACTATTCTGGTCTTCACAAGAATGCACCATTTTTCTCACAAAAGAAGAAAAACCTGTCTATGATGCCCACAGCAAAGATGTCTTCGTATCAAGGATTATCTGATATTGGTTTAAAGAAAATGATGTCTTTTGGGGTACATACGGCTACATCAATTCTTGATGGCCACAAATGCATTTTTTTGCAATTTGATATTGTTGTGGATTGACATATACAAAAGTATGGAAAAGCTGCCTGACATTCATAGGCGTGTATGTTAGTTGTCATGGTTCCCCCGGTGTTAAAACGGCACAAATATGTTGTCTTCTGACAACACGTGACTTCTTGAAGCTGTATTCCGCCATGTCATACGAGAGGATGCCATCATGGGCATCGCAAAAACTGAAGTCACGTTTGCTTGATTCTCCCCCAACCCAAATGATAGACTGCAAGCCGTCTGCAACATCGTCAAAAACTAAGGAATAAAAACCTAAACTATAATTAATCAACATATTGTCCATTCATTCAGTATTTGCTATTTTAAGAGGTTTTAGTCACCCACCTTTGCTTTTATAGCAAGCCTTGCTGCCACTTGAGTTATTTGCTGCATTAGAGAGCCCTTCTGGGAACCAGCTTGCTCTGATGAAGCTGCTTTTGACCTGTGGAACCTCAACCTAAATCCTTGAGAAACTCTCAGAACCAGATGAAACAGGATTGAATGCTTCAATAGAGTTTTTTTAGTACCGTTCTATAAGTGTTGACGACTCCTCCGTATCAATCCATGGGCTCGCCTTCGCACCTTGATACCCAATCACAACCAGAAAATTAATGCTCAAACCACCAAAGTACCCAATGCCCATAAGTTTCCAGATGTTTTGCAGCATTCCAGTAGATTTCAAAACAGACGGTATTATAGTATAATTGAAAGCAGATATGGCATTTTGTAAGAGGTTGAACAATGAACACCTTCAGTTTCATCAGGACCAAGCATGAGGATTCCCAGAAAGAGTGTCAATATCCCAAGGGAAAATATTGATGTTCTGAAGCTATCAAAAACCTAAAGAAAATTCAGGACAGTTTAGAATGTGTCTGGTAGCATTTACTACTTTCGAAGGTTCGAAAAGACTTGACATTGTTGAAAAACTTACCTGATATTCTGCAAAATATACAAAACCTGTGAATATGGAAAAGAAGGTCCACACAATTTGGAACATAGGAATAATGATAATAGCATCAAATAAAGCCAGGCCATCATTCAATCTCCTCATCTATACAATACAATATCACAGTATTAATATCAACAATTGCGGAAATCTTGAACATTATATATAAAAGATGATACTTGCCCAAAAAGAAGCAGTGCAGACAAACAAGATAAGAATGACATATGTGAACCCCCCATCTAGCTCATTATCACCATTAATTGTCTTCCTTAGCAACACTGACCTGACAATGCTAACGTGTAAGTCTACAACATACAAAGAACATAAAATACTGGCAACCATCAACTACCTCTACAAATATCATGAACATTTCGATTAATATGACCAACTATACTGGAAGACAACTTTGGCTTCAAAGTAAGTTATGCCACCATATACTTACAGAGATTTAGCAAAAAGCACAGAGTGTGAACCAATTATTCCCGACACCATAGCATAGGTGAATGGCAGCAAAGTGTGCCAATGCTTACTTGAGCCATCATTCGTACTTCTTGACATTATGACTCGACCCTTCCTTTAGTAAAGATGAATTGAAATCATTATTGCATTAAAAAGATTAGCAAAATGCTCTACTAAGTGAATATATAAGTAGTTTTTGCTGAATCCACTAACTTGTAGGTCATCTGATTAACTGTAACAAGGATGAGCAAACAAGCACAATAAATCAGATACACATGATTCCCATAGTTTGTAAACAGCTCCTCCTGTGTATAGACTAATCAACAAGAACAAATCAGGACCCCTCTTGACTGATGTCTACAAAATCACTTTTTTAAACCAGATAGATGAATGAAGATACTTAGTGTATATACCTTTTGACTGATGATTTCCAAATGCAACCAGAAAAACATTTCCCATCACAATGAAGAGAGTTGCGACTACATGACTGTAAGTTATCAAACACACAGCGGTCAGGTATGCCAAAATTGCAAGAAGTTCAGCGTAATTATCATAAGAACTGACACAAACACACTCCTTACCGACCGGTCACTTTTTCATTCAGCACAAAGTACGCAAATCCAACATTAGATACAAACTGCACGGAACCAAGTGCTGCAAGAAGAGACTGAAATACAGAAAGATAGATAAGGCAAAACGAGAATCATAACTGTAAATTTTGACTTTCATGAGAGGGCCTGTGTCTGCTTCCTACAGTATGTACTGAAGGTTTGCACAAGTTAAATAAGTTGACATTGATATCTTCTGATTAATGGCACCTGAGCTGCATATCCAAAAGATATGAAGTTGAGAATGTTTCCAAGAGCAAAGACAACAAGTCCTGCATCAATAATATCAATAAAAGTGAAAATGAATATGCCAAACATTTAAGAAAGAAAGTTGTAATAGTTGCATCATTTGCATGACTTCATTTTCAACCTATCCACCAAGTTTGGAAATAGATGATTGATTGTTGAGAAACTCCTTTCACACCAGGAAACGCCTCTGAAAATGTCATGCGTTCTCTCTGCAAGCAATAACCTTCCGGTCAGGTTCAGTTAGCCCCTGTTACCAATCAGTCATCTTGATGATTTCAAGTACCAATAACTAGAAGCAAACTCAATTCCTTCCCAAAAGACAGTGCAAGGCATTTCCTAGTGGGAAATAATAAACGAAAACTAACATAGAGAATGGAAAGGCACAAACTCTTTGCTTCAAGATCGAACATAAGAGCTTCAAATGTACAAATTTCCCACTCATCTAGATCTAAAAGAATATTTTAAAAGAAATCACTTTCACTATCTAATACATCGTGCATTATGAAGGTCTGATAAAATAAGCATGCAGCATATAAACGGTTGATACACATACAGCAAAGAAGTAACTACTTTTTCAAGCGCAAACATAAAGAATTAAGAAAGATGAGCAGCAAGAAAGTCTAGAAAAAAGGAGAAGGCTTCAAAGCAGAAATTTTGTTTTGCTGATCACAAACATCAACAATATGCCTAAAAATGCATGTGGACAAAGAGATTGAACTGACATGAATTGACGTCAGCGACAAAGATATATAGCCTAATAAATGCATTTTAGGAGAAACACAAACATTGCTCGAGGCCTATAGGCAAAATACGGATCCAGCAAGCTAGTAAAATGATGTTTTGTCCACACAAAATCCTTTCAATACTTGCATTCCAAGCACACATCCGAGAAACTCGTGAATCAATATAGATCCTTCGTACTCGCGCTCCTTCTCAGTCATGTAGGTATGTGTGTCGCTGTAATTCCATCGTTCAATTTCTTACATTCGGATTGTACATACCAAAAAAGAAAAGAATCGCATCCCGTCTCAGAGGCGACAAACAACGAAACCGTATCATTGCATATAAACGAGATCTGGTCACACGCGGAGGTGTCGGTGGAAACACAAACGTGTGTGGATTTTCCGCAAGAATTGGACGGATCCAGCATACGAGCACATCGAATTGGAGATAGAGAGAGAGAGAGAGAGAGAGAGAGAGAGAACCTGAATGTGAGCAAGCTTGAGCAGGTTTGTGCCGAGATTGATGCCGATGCTTCCGATGAGGTTGATGGCAGCCCCCTTGAGCCATTCACCCCCGAAATCCGCCGAAGAATTCATCAGCGCTGGCGATCTCGCAGGCAGACAGAAGAGACCGACACGCGCGCGCGCACACGCAGACGTAGACTGACTTTGAATTGACGAATTCCGTCTTACACTGTAACAACATCGCGGTAGAGAAGTACATTTTCCGGGAGTGTCCCAAACGAAAGAAAGAAAAGAATGTTTAATATATTAACGTCCTAACATACGTACAATAATGTTTGCGTATCCACTCGATCTGTCGTCGGATGCTTGTTATGTTATGTTCATTGCGATTGACGATTACAAAATTACAATCGTCCGATGTTTGTTATGTTATGTTTGTTACGATTGACAATCACAAAATACAATCGTCCGATATGTTTGTTATGTTATGTTTGTTACGATTGACAATCACAAAATACAATCGTCCGATGTTTGTTATCTTATGTTTGTTGCGATTGACAATTGCAAATTACAATCGTCCCCAATGTTTATTGTGTTATGTTTGTTACGATTGACAATTACAAAATGCAATCGTCCGATGTTTGTTATGTTATGTTTGTTACGATTGACGATTACAAAATACAATCGTCCAATGTTTGTTATGTAAGGTAAGGAAGGTATCATTGTCAGAGTTTGCAACGGAAAAAAAAAAGAAACCCGATTCGACATAATTATATAAAGGAAATCTGTTGTTGTCCAAGTCTTTAAAAGAACATATGGGGTGGAAGAACGGCGTAATTGTGTGTGTTGTTTGACTGTAGTCCGACCAAAGCTCTTAGGCAAGACGGGCTCACGTTGCTCGGTTTTCCGAATATTTGCTGCACGATATTGAACAGCTTTCAAAACCGAACCTTTTAGCTCTCAAATTCTCCGCTCCCTCATTTGACAAGCCGAATGTAGCATTCGTATCAATAGTTGTTCTTCCCTAACAAAAAAAAATGTAAGAAGCTCCATGGAAGCCGTAGGGCACTTGATGGGGCAACATGACAACTGCGACAGGTTCCGAAGACATTGTTTGCACATCGTACACACGGGGCTGATCCGAAGCCCTACAAGAGAAGCAATTAACTTGATAAATATCATATATGATGCCAAAAACATGCCTAGCTAGGTTAAATTGTGTTTTAAGTCTAAGTAACAAGATTAACGACTTAATACCGTTGAAATGGGACTAATTACAGTGCCGTGATCATGGCAATGGCTAATAATATAGCGATTAGTTAGGAGGCATCAATGGTTTGAGAATGGCCAATGATATTAGTATCAAGCGACGAATCAAGAAATGACGCTATTAGCTAGCTTATATGTAGCAAATTAATGGGTTGATGTGATCACAAGGTCTTAATTAATTGCATGATTAAGGTGTTATTGTGAATAATTAATGAAGGGTAGTATGTAATTCGGTGCTTGAACTTGTATACTTGCAATCATCAATACTTTAATTAGGGGTTTGGGTTTTAGGGTTTGTGGTTTTAGTTAGGGCGTGGGATCAGTGGGCGCCAATGCGCAGTGTAAAGTAATTAAACACGCTACGGATTCAGTCGAAGAGCAGATTAATGGGTGTGTATAGCTGATCTCTACTTATAATAAGCATGATCATTGATTTGATTTGATTTTATTTGATTTGATTTGATTTGATTTGATTTGATTTGATTTGATTTGATTTGATCTGATTGACACGACAAAGGAACAGTTACCACGTCGTGCTCTAACTAAATTCAATCCCCAGTTTTTGTTGAAAGCAAATATGCCCAGCAGCTGGTGATGTGCCGATTTGATTATACATCATTCATGATCACAATTGCAGCTGCAATATACTGTGGATGATGATGCATGGTTTTAGGTCAGCAGCAGCTTCTCAAACAGCAAATATTTGATCGCCTCTTTGATAACTGTAGAAGTAAACTTCAGATCCTCACCATAGCCCGCTAACTTATGTTTCAATTCATGTTTTTACTTTGTATTTCAGGTGTACTAAATTGGCTGCAGTCTGATCTAATGTTGAATCCTCTTGATCTAAGTTTTTCAGTCGATCTGCGAAATCTTAAGTTGCTACTGCACCAATATATATATATATATATATATATATATTATATAGATGCTAATTTGATCAATGTGAAGATGTGCATATTGACAATATATTGCTACTAATTATTCCATTTCTACTACATTTGGTACCAATTAATGCAGCAAATGTTAGCGCTCTTTTCTCAACAGTGCTGCCAAATGAAAGGTTGATGATAATCACCGATGATATACGAATTTGCAGGTGTGCTCGAAGGGACTTATAAGGCTTCTATTTAATGATCACATAATTGAATGGTTTTATTATTGGTATAATTACCATGATTGTCGCAATTGTTTTGCAATATGCTGCCCGAAGTTCTTCTAGCTAGCTGAGTAGATAGATCATGAGATTTCTAATCGTCTGTATGAATACAGAGGCTTAAAATAATTTTCCTGCAGCATGCACAAAGCGATCATGTACTGGGTTGTTTGTTTTAATTCGAGCACAATTTCATAGATTGGACACCGCAAGTAGCTGCAACAATTCGCTAATTAGTATCAAACATATTCCATTTCTATGTTGTTGCACGGTCATCGATACGTTGGAATTCATGACTTGCCGTATTCTACTGCTGAAGATATTGAGAGAATCGAGATTTCTCAATCGATTATGGCACTGTCATTTCATTTGTTCCGTCTAAAAGCAATATATTGAGGCAAATTGTTGAATAGCTGGCCGATTCAGATATACAAGCACACCGAGATTTAGATATAGTCGATGGCATATTGCTTTCAAAACAAGAATTGGGGATT
>JBBBWG010031987.1:5459-43597 GCA_037176905.1 Azolla pinnata | reverse complement strand
TCGGGTTCGCGGCGGCGGCCGCCGCGGCCGCGTCCCTGCAGCTCCTCTGGGCGGCAGTCAGGAAGCGCCTGCCCGCGAAAAACGACGGCGCGGGCTTCGGTTTCACGTCGTACTCGTTCGTCGGGTTGCCGTAGAACGGCCCACGCCGATCGGTCTGTTGAGATTCGCTTCACACCCCCGCCGGACTTCACTCTCTACTGGGAAGGAACCTCTCTGGCTCAGATCTCTTAAACGGCGGGGAGAATCGATTCTGGGGGGAGTATAATTCCAGACAAAAGTTAAATAATCCCCCCCACCCCAAGGAAACACTATGAGTACCTCTCCGTTGGCAGCTCCACCCTTGTCGACAAATATTGTGCCGGTGTCTCCTGAACAATGTCGCTCCAGATCCCGCTGTACTGTTCGTTTCCTCCGCCCGGTTCTCCGACAGCTTCCAAACACCCTTCTACACCTTGCGATCCCTGTGCAATATAATCCGGAGAGTTCTTTCAGTTTTTCGGCTTCTCTGCGAATTCGGGCTTCGGCTCGTAACCTGTGCAAAGCATTTGCCCTGTGACGACACGGTAAACGACAAACGGACGCTTTTCTCTCCGTGGACACACCGGAGGCCAAATCGTCTTTTCGTGGCGGGCGAAATGGGGGGCCAGATCGATCCCCCCGCTTGTCCTTTCCCCGAAAGCCGTGATTCGATCGGGATCGCATTCACACTGCACACAATCCTCCTCCTCTGGATATTTTCTCTCTTTGATGGAGTTCTTTCTTTGTGGGCGATTTTGGGCCCAAATGATTGATTGAGCTGGAATTTTTTGGTGGGCGAATTTGCATCCATCCCATGGATATTTTCTCCCTCTTTTCTGACGACATTCCGGCTCAATTCAACCGACTCTCTGCTGCTCTGCACGCCTCACTCCGCAGTTCTGTGAGCTCCTCTCTACTCAAGCTTCTTCTCTTCCTTTCTTTTTTTCTGCTCAATCTCTCTATTTTTTTCTTTCCTTCTTTTCCCCTTGGTAAGGAAGGGGGGATTCTGTGCTCCGATCTCTTGTGCAAGCAAATTGCGCTTGAAATCCGTGCCCACTGCGTGTTCTTGCCTGCAATCTGCGGGAAAAAGGGAGCAAGAGTGTGTCCAGATCTGTTTGGGGGAAGAGATTTTCTGTTCCCATGGTGTGATGGAGAAGGGACCGGCATTTCATTCTTCCCCGAGGAAAGGATGCGGGCTTCACACTCTTAAAATTTCAGCTTGCTAGATTCTGGTTGAAGAAGGAGCAGGAGGAGGTCAGTGTTATCGTTGCTTGTGAAAGGAAGAGGAAGGAGGAGGAGGAGGAGGAGAAAGAAAACAAGGAAGGGTATTAAGGAGAAGCATTAAGCAAAGAGAGAAAGAGAAAGGGTGCTCAGGAGGAAGAGAAAGGTGTGTCAAAGAGCAAGAAAGGGTCTTTGGTTCGAAGTATTAAACAAAGAGGGAAAGAGAAAGGGTGTTCAGGAGGAAGAGAAAGGTATATCAAAGAGCAAGAAAGGGTGTTCAGGAGGAAGAGAAAGGTATATCAAAGAGCAAGAGAGGGTGTGCAGGAGAAGTATTAAGCAAAGAGAGAAAGAGAAAGGGGTCTCAAGGAAGAAGAGAAAGGAGTAAGTGGGTTAAAAGGAAGAGAAAGAAGCAAGTGTATCAAGGAGAGGAAGGGCCAAGGTATGTTAGGGAGGAGGATTAGATAGGAAGAGAAAGGGATTAGGCGAGAAAGACTGAACCCTTGTTGTGTGATTTGTTTGTGTCTCCGTCTGTTTCGAAAGGAATCGAGAGAGGTGAGATGAAGGTGCAATGCGATGTGTGCGAGGAGACGCAAGCTACGGTATTGTGCTGCGCAGATGATGCAGCGCTGTGCAAGGTGTGCGATTCCGAGGTCCATGCTGCCAACAAGCTCGCCGGGAAGCACCAGCGAGTACCTCTCATCTACCCCTCATCTCCCGACGATGAGCTCCCTCTATGCGACATCTGCCAGGTTCGTGCTCCTTCCTCCACACGGATGCTCGATGTGTGATGAAAATGTGTTCAAAGGCAGATCTAGCCATGCTTTTTCATGTTTTTATGTACATAGCAATCGAATCCCCGTATCTGATACATGATGGTTCTTTCGAGAAGATTCGGTGAGGGCATCTTGATGCGTCAGGGTTACTACGTCGTTACGCCCAGAGTAGATTCAGATACAATTTAGTAGACCCATTTGAGGCGATGTATATCTTGTTTCGGTTCTTTCCATTGGTTCTGGCATGCTATCTTTGATGCTTTTCGCATTGCTGTCACAGTTGCAGCGTACAATCTTTGGAATTTGTCTCATTGCTGTGACAGTTTTAGCATGCGATCTTTGGATATCTTTCCTCTTTTTAACATGCAATCTTAGGTATTTGTCTCATTACCAGCACAGTTGTAGCATGCGATCTTGGGTGTGTTTTCTCATTTCCCTTGCAGTTGTAGATTGTGATCTTTGGCTGTGTTTCCTCATTACATTGCAGTTCTGGCATTGATGTTGTTATATTAGCTTACCATGAGAACTAAGAAGATCATTTTAGCTTCTTTGCATTGTACTCAGAAAATGTTCATTGTTTTTTCTTGTTTCTCCAGGAGAAGATTGGACACTTCTTCTGCTTGGAAGATCGAGCCGTCCTCTGTCAGAGCTGCGACTTCTCGATACATTCTAGGAATATCTTAGCTGCTAAGCACAAGCGGTTCCTGCTGTGCGGGATTCGTCTCGATCTGCAAGTTATCACGACCGAGAGCATCCAGAACCCATCCAGTGGATTTGAACAAGCTTCACCAACTACAACTCCAAGCCAATCTTCATCTCCGAGAGTCATGACATCAACACCATCCAGAACTATTGTTCAAGATCCAAGCATGAAAAGCTCAGGGCTTAAAGGATCCCATTGTCATTGCAAAAAGGAGGAGGACATCAATGGAGAAGGTCAAGATTTTTTGTCGTCTCGGATAGGTCAACCCCCGGCCAAGAAACCCAATAATGGCATAGCTGCATTCTCACCCAGCGTTGTACCCTTTTCACCGTCATTGATCTCTTCACCTCCTGGGAACCAACAGCTGTATTTCAACTCAACTCCCTCGCAGACAGATTGGGACATATTGGACATGATACAGATGCAATACAATGGCCCAAGTGTGAATGGGGCATCGAGGGGCGGGGGTTTCTTGAGGAGGAATAGTGCTTCAGAATACATGAATGAGACTATACCCAGCTGGAAAGTAGATGAACTCCTTGGCTTTCCCGATGTGGCAACAATGCGTGGTGCACCTGAGCTTGGGTCTTCTAAGGTACTCGATGTTCCTTCTTTTGGCAATGTTCAAACCCATTAACTTTCTAGCTTTCTTCAAATCGAGTGTCGGCTATGCCTGAAGTTGGAGAGATTAAGATCGCGCCATTACCGTAGGCAAAAGAAAACACTTGGGTAAAGAAGAACTTTAGGTTTTTCTCTTCCCCCCCCTTCCCACCCCCCAAAGGATGAAGGTTGTTGTGTAATTGTGTAATGTAGAAGGAGTGTACATGTTCCAAAAGGGCTGTTTTCTTTACACGTACAGGCGGAAACTTCGACGAGTTCTGGACATGTAGACGGGCATATAAAATGTGATGCATTTGAAGAATCGATGGCGGAAGAGATGGTAACTGAGGTGCCATTGGTGCCATCCCCTCCTACAACCTCAGGTCTTCCAAGGCCACTGAAGTCGTCAAAACAATTGGATTTAGTCTTCAGTCAAGCATGCGAGAACCCTCTTGTTGTTCCCAATATCGGGGGCATATTCTCGCCACCAGTTTCTCCTCGCTCCCTCCATTGAAGGCTTGAGCAGTGGTCATGGGTGAATTAGTCCCCACGGTGGTTGCTCGACACACCGAGCACACAATTACTGCTCTCGGTAGGGGATTCAATAAGTTGATCATCTTCAGGAATGCCGATGGTTATGATGCAGATATACATGCTTTGATCGTGGATGGACAGGGGACCAAAAAAGAGCTGTGGATTCGATCTATACTCGATCGTGGATGTGATGCAGAAAAATCTGTGGATTCCTCAGCAATAATCCATACAGACAGAGCGAAATCTCATCTTTTTTTATAGTGGCATGGCACCTTTGAAGCTCATTGTTGCGCCAAATATGGTTGGAGAATTATGCTAATATGGTTGAGCACAGTAAGGTTATATGACATAAATTCTCTAGCTTAAGGATGACAAAATCCTTAGGGTCCATCGACAATTATCTGGTCAGAGACATTAATGATGTATACTTGTTTAGGGCGATCATCGATCGACATAATCTTGTTAGAGGAGCATTATATGGCATATACACATTGTAGTGAGCATAGGATTTTTTACAAGCCTTTGGACAGGTCATATTGTGGTGTTTGTATGTATATGTATGTATGAGAGGGCATGGAACCCAGTTGTATCGTAACTATTGGATATATCCAGCTTGACTTGTGTTTCGGGCCGTTAGATGCTCATTTTGCATAAAACATAATAGAAGCTCATATACTTGGAATCTGAAGTCGAAAATCGGTAAGGAAAATCTTAATTGTGGTGGTCATATGGACACAATCTGGCACAATTACAGTTCCGGTTCCTATTTCATCCTTCTTAAGGTCAGGCTAAAAAAAAAACATGAAGCCACTTGGAAAGTAAAACGTGGACGGCAGGATTCGAACCTGCGCGGGCGAACCCACATGATTTCTAGTCATGCCCGATAACCACTCCGGCACGTCCACGAGTGCATGACAGGGCTTTTGATCTTTCTATATTTATACATACAAATACATCTGAAAAGATACCACATTATATATCTTCTATTATACTAGATACTTGTTTTGACAACACGTGCCCTGTGAAGACTTTAGGGTCAATTGATGAATGGTAAGACTTTTTGCCGAAAGTAGTCCAAACGATCGAACATGTTTTAGCTGGATCGGGTCAGATCGAGCAAGCACAGTCACCACCAGATGTCCGAAACAGAAGACTGCACTTTGCGTTTGTGGTTTAAATGTCATGTGTGTGAGTGAGTGAGTGTGTGTGTGTGCCAAGCATTTGTCCAAAGTCCACACCAACCATGCTCATGATCGCGTGTAACCAACATCTATCTCCTTGCATGATTAAGGAGGTGATGAAGGACACAAATTAGGCATCGGCGTCGTATAACGGTGAGATCCACAGGCTGTGGTTAAGGATCGTGAGTATGGCGAGGGTAGAAAACCATCATCGAGACTCACAACTCGAGCGGGAATACGATCACGATGATCTCGGCTGATTCAATCTAACGAATTGATGCTCAAGATGGAGGGGAAAGTCCAAAGTGCAACGATTGGATGGGAACATCATCGGATCAAATAGACGGTCGACTTCCAGGGGCCGGAATGAGCACTGTGGGACAGGTTAGAACAGCTGACGATCCAGCAACCCCTAAGTTCTTGACAGTATGGAATGTGGGGGGATCGGTCTGCATGGAAAGCCGCCAAATCTCATACAGATTGCGATCCAATACAATCCGAGGGGATCGGCCAATACAGTTGCTTCCTTATCAGGTGGGAGCCCAAAGCGCACATGGTTGTGTCAAGATGGACCGAATGTAGTTGCGCTCGCCATCTTCGAGAACTCTAGCCCCGAAACACCCCTAAATTCAGCAGCTATTCAGGGTGAACCCCCCCCCCCCCCCCAATTCCACTTGAAAGATCGATTCCGATATGTTTGCCAAAAGGGCAATACGAGATCCGCTCTCCTAATATCAATTCCACCAATGGGCAACACCAATCACACTGAGATGAAGAATTCTCCGTTGTCGTTGTCACCATCCCTTGATGGGCATCAACCCTAAACCCTAAGCCCTCAACCCTAAGCCCTCAACCCTAAACCTGTCTTGATAAGCTTATCTTGACAAAAGCTTGAAGACAAACTGGAATCTTCATGAGGACTTCTCCAAAACCTAGGGGCATACATTGGAATTTCAATTTTGTAGAGAACTACAGTTTTCGCCCCTCGCAGTTCTTTGTTGCAGGGTCCTCTTTGCTCTCCCGCTCTTTGTGTGCAGCAAGGTCTCTCTCGCAGGGCTTCCTCCCTCCGTTCCAGGTACGTCTTCGCCCCTTTGATTCTGCCTCCGATATGGAATCTGGGCCCCTTTCTGTTGCGTCCTTCCTTTCGTTTCTGCCTGTTTTATTTGGTGGTCTCTCTTTCCTGGATTTGCCCTCCACTTCCCTGTCCGTCGGGTACGGAAGAAGAATCTTGCAAAGACCATTTTTTCTTTCAAAATGTGTCTTTTAAGGGCGCTCTCTACTATCTGGGCACAGTTCCGGAGGATGATGATGACGAAGAAGAGGACCTTTGAGGTCTAGGATTCTGGATTGACGGCTTAGTTTCGGTTTTAGGTTTTCAAGGCCCCCGCCATGTTTTGTATCTCTTCTTTCGCCTTCAAACATGTTTCAAAATGCCGTGTTTGGAAGCAAGTTCCCCGATAATCTGGATGCGTGAGGAATGAAAGACATCTGATAGTGCCGTTCCTCATGGGAACGAACATATGTAAGAGCAAGATTCCCAAGGATGAATACTGGATTGATGGCGGAAATGCATTGGCAAGGACTGATGCTTCCAAGTAGCTCCAGCCAAAATGAGGAAAATCAGCTGTGGTACCTAACTCACTCCAGATTCAATCGTTTTGTATGCATAACAAACTTACACGTGTTGAGATTATTTTCTGAACACGTGTAAGTTTGTACTGGAGCTCCCATTTCGGAGGGGGGTTTATAATAGTTACCATTTGATCATGGAAAAAAATTAGAAAGGGGGGGTCAATATTTTGGTCATATACGAATTGGCTAAGATAAGGGTGGTTATTCCCTGACAATTCATTGAGAAAAACGCCTGCAAAAGGTATGTTTAATCATGAAAATGTTTGTTTTTTTTGTAAAAATCGTGATTGTATGTGTACTGTCTAGGGTACGCATGCCATTTTTCTCTCAGCACTTCCTCACCTCAAAGTATGGAAGCACATGTCTTTCGTAGATCTTACGTTTTTTCATATATGGATGATAATGCTGGTTTTTTGTGAATTTAGGCTATCACTGGGGTGAAAGTAAAGAGATGACCCAGTTATCTGGAGATATTTTATATTTTGTGACCCCTTGGCTCTAGTGGACACTCTGTGTTCAATGCCTGAATGAACAGAAATTGAGAATGAACATTAATTGGCGAAGAAAATTGCAATGTCTGAATTTTCATACGTATATAAATCCATTTCATTATTCCCAGAATTAGATTTATTTATGCTTGTCTTGTTGATTTCCCGTTTCCATAACTTCAAGCCGCAAAAGAAACACTATTGAAATAATGGATGTAACCTGATTATTTTATTTAGTGACCCAGGGCAGGTCCTAGGATTCTTGGTCATTCCATATGGTAATGCTTAATTTGAAATATCAAATCTTCCTGCTAGAAATCTCAGTGTTGTGCAGAAAACAAACCGGTCTTGGCCTTGGATAATATCTTCATGGAAGAGAGAACAATAATCTAGTGTCCGTTGTATGCTAGAGCAAGCTAGGTAGACAGTGTAGATTAGGGAGTAATTGATGGAACAACTAGCTCGTAGTGAGCATATGGATGTACGGCGTTGCTATGTATGGCATGATTTTTTAACTTTCACGTTTTGCTATGGTTTACTGTAGGTGAGATGATGCTTGCTCCAAAACGACCTGCTGAAGAGGCTTTAGTGGCAGCGGCAGCCAAGAGGCAGCAAACTGATGGCATTTTAAGCACTGTGAATGGAAGCATTCAAGCTTCAAAACCATCTTTCAATGGAATCAGAAGAACTTCAGGTCTCGAGTCTCCTATCATGCTGCTTACAGGGCATCAGGGTGCAATCTATACCATGAAATTTCACCCTGAAGGAAAGATCATCGCTTCTGGATCTCATGACAAGGATATCTTTCTTTGGAACGTATATGGGGAAAATGAAAATTTCATGGTATTGAAAGGCCATCGAAATGCAGTCCTAGATCTTCATTGGACTGCAGATGGGTCAAAGATTGTATCAGCAAGTCCAGATAAGACTCTTAGGGCATGGGATGCTGAGGTAGGTAGGCAAGTAAAGAAAATGGCAGAACATTCTTCCTTTGTCAATGCTTGCTGTCCAGCAAGAAGAGGTCCACCGTTTGTTGTTAGTGGATCTGATGATGGAACTGCTAAACTATGGGATCTTCGACACCGTGGTGCAGTACAAACACTTCCTGACAAGTATCAGATCACAGCTGTTGGGTTTTCTGATGGTGCCGATAAGGTCTACACTGGAGGTATTGATAACGAGATCAAAGTATGGGATCTGAGGAAAAATGAGGTAATGCTGCATCTCCAAGGACACACTGATACCGTCACAGGAATGGAGCTTAGCCCAGATGGCTCCTATCTCCTTAGCAATTCTATGGATTGTACACTTCGGATATGGGATATGCGCCCTTACGCACCACAGAATCGGTGTGTTAAAGTTCTCACTGGTCATCAACACAATTTTGAGAAGAACCTTCTGAAGTGCAGTTGGTCTGCTGATGGGAGTAAGGTGACAGCTGGCAGTGCTGATCGTATGGTATATATATGGGATACTACGTCAAGACGGATTCTTTACAAGCTTCCGGGTCATTCAGGGTCAGTGAATGAGTGTGGTTTCCACCCTAAAGAGCCTATAATTGGATCCTGTAGCAGTGATAAGCAGATTTATCTCGGAGAGATTGAGTCCGGTAACATGTTTTAATACCTGTTTCCTCTTTTACCGCCCGACTAAAATGGCAGCAGTGACGTCTGCGCCACACCTCGTAAGACTGTACTCACAAGAATTACTTTAGGTAGGTATAAAAGTTGTGCTATTCGTGTCAATCTGCCAAGATACATGATATTTAAGCCCTGTACATTGCTGCATCGTTGTTCGCTATTAAATCTTTGGTTCAACAATGCCCCTTCTCTCTGATTTGTTTCATTGTTGTGCTTCTCGAAGAATGAAACCAAAGGTAAAGGATTTAAACATTCTGGTTGTCATGATTTTTGTTTGATTATGTAGAATTTAATGGTGGATAAATAATCCATGCTCATATACATATGTTAACCAGTGTATGGTCATGACAGCCTTGAGTGAAGTACAAGTATTTTAGCAGGATACTTCACTTGTTTGATGTTTGTCATGTGCTGACATTTGGAAGCTTGCTCTTCTGCACGTGCTTTTCTTAACTATGGTTCTATGGCCAAAGGTCATATGGTTTTGCTTACTGAGTTTCATCTTTGCACGTATACTGAAGCTTCTCCGACGCAGATTTAGATGGTTACCTGCAGCAGGCCTGTCTGCAACGATGATGATATGATCCATGCAGATGATCATCGAGCACTGTACTGGCGCATGGATCAACCATTGGCTGCAATTACGTGCACCTTGCAAGCAAGGATGGATTGGTCGAACTGCTTACATACAGATCATGCATGCCCCACTCCTGCAGTCTCTACAAAAAAAAAGGTCCATTATTCCACCCCTTGCAGGAAAGGGAGAATCCCATGAAAGTTGCTTTCCTATCTAGACCAGCTTGTAGATTCTCCACTCCCGCATACTCACTTTGTAAGGAATACTTGAGCACTGCCCTCTTCCCTCAAGGAATAGACATGTCCCAAGAGCTTCTTTGTATAGAGCGTTCAGCTTCTCCCCGTTCCATTTTTTTCATTCTTCACTCTGCAGCCATCTAATCGGTTCCAATTCTCCGTAAGATGAAAAACATCACTTCATGATCGGGTCATTAGACAACAAATAAAGGTGAGGAAATTTCCAGGCGTTTGAAAAACTAGATGACCCATGCACCAGGATTCTTTCCAACTTTTGTTTCAAATTCTCACAGAAATCTGGAACACCGCCTTACACTTGCTTCAAAATCACAATACAAACCTTTTGGCTCAATAGTAAGTGATCCCAAATACAAACAAACCGGATTGACCTTGCATTTTTGGAGACAAATGCAAATGAAGATTGATCATTTAGCATTAATCATACACATCCCAGGTTGTATTGGGATTTTTTAGACCAAAACTCTGTACAACTTATCATTACTGTATATCATCAAAAAGATTATTGGTAAGAACGACTCCCGGAAAGGGTGTAAAAACATGAGTTTTGATGACCTGTGACCTGTACTTATTTGCACCGCAGTGAAAGGGCTGGTCATCGTTGTAATTTTACAAGCTAAAATTACATACCCTTCAACGTGAAATGAAGAAGGGAAAGAAAACATTATGACTTTCCCTTCTCTACCAGTGTCCATAGCTCCCATAAAATACAACATGTTGAAAGGTTTACAAGCAAAGTTGGAAGTTTTAACCTGAGCAAAGTATTTTTGATGAAGCTAAACCTCAAAATATGGAAAAGGCATGATAATGAGAGCTTTAAAATAGTAGAGCTTCAAGAAAATGTACAATCTGTGACGTATGAAACAACTACAGTGATATCATCCATCTTCCCACCTGAGAAATGAAAACCAGCAGCTTGGGCAGCCGCTGAGAAAGGTGTTTGACAGTATCGATCCTTTGCATGTTCTCTAGCCAGGTAAGCAATCTTCTGGGCAGTGATATCTGGACTTAGTCCAAAAATGGTGGATTGCAATACTATGGTTGCCATCTCCGTCGTGTATAAGTTATCAAACAACCCATCGGTGCCTGCAACGATTACATCACCATCGGCAACATCGACGAAAAATAGCTGCAACCAAATGTTTGCATAGAGAGCATGAGGATAAATTAAATCTACACCATCCTGTTTGCGCAGCATTTATATGAGGAAAACATATAAAATTTTTGTTTGCATGTTCAGATGGAGCACAAGAATAAGTATTAAACAAACAAGCACTACAAACATATTGGAAAAACCTGTGGAAAAGCCTGCATCACTGTGATGTCATTACGGGTTCCTTCACATTTTTATCAGAATTTTATGAGTTTATGTTTGCCTCTCTTCTTGACCCCAAGGACAGGAATTGCAGCCTTTTGTACAGTTTCATGCATTTTTTCCCATTATATAGGAATGATGAATGGGAATGAACACAGATCATTCCATCCTATTTGTCGAGGGAGCGTTTTTTCATGGCATAGTTTATCTATCCTTATATTTCCCCACTATGTTTCAAATACCTACATGAATCTTCTATTTGTCCATACGATGGCTTGTGTTCCATGCCAATAAAGTCTCCAAAACAGACAGAAACACGTGTATGCATCATATTGAATTATGGAGGCAGTCGAGCAATAAAAGTTAGGCACGTTGCGCACTCGTCATCACTATTGTGGAGACCTTACGTGTACATTTAAAAGAGCTTTTCCGAAAATGGTAGGATAGTTTTATCAGATGACGTCTGTAGGAAGTTATGGATAGTTTATAGACATTCCTCCTTGGGAAAAGATGTAACATCATCTACATTCGGATGTTTGTGGTGGCTACAAGGGATTATACTTTCCTATTTGTTTAAGAGAGCATTTACATTTGGATACAGTGCTACAGCCCCAATAACAGAAGAGTAAACAGTTGGCATGAGACAAATCAAATGGTAGTTCTGGATATATGTAACAAATTAGTAAGTGAATCTTGGAAAATAGATTAGGCTTAAAAAATACACATGTAAGAAATCGGGAGGTTGTGCACTTAAGAAAAAAGATTTGTGTGCAGCATTTCTATAGAGGTGGTTCCACTTTCAGTACGCCTATTACTTATAAATTACAAACTTAATATAATGATATAAGAGCTCAGAGATAAATTACAAACTTAATATAATGATATAAGAGCTCAGAGCCTAGTAATACTTTCACAGTTTTGAGATTTCTTCAGCTTGCTAGTACTATTCTAGCTCATTTTGGCTTGCTAGCATGACTTTCCTTTCTCTCTAAACCTTCAATCATAGTCTCTTTGAGGTACTTTTGAATAAGGTCATGCTACAAGTGTCATTTGTCATAACCAATATTATCCACCCAATCAGGTGAATCTATCAAGGCTGCAACTTTAAATGGGTTAGTTTGGTGCAATGGATACACACAAGTTGCCATACATCAAGCTTCAGACCAACTGGACCAATTGAAACCCATTCATTAAGCCTGTATGGCATGACTCCTCCAGTCTACTGACCATTGGTCCACCATTTCAGAGCCCAATCCATCATTTATGAAATGCAAAAAAAAATACACAGCGTTGCTAGGCAAAAGCAAAGAGAGAAACAAATCAATACTTCCCAGGTCACGATAAACAAAGGCATTATTAACTCCACACTTTCAAAGAATGTTGTTGAAAGAAGTGCATAGTTCCATTGATGCATGCTGTGAACTTGTAAATCTTTATGAGTTTATTCACTACAGTCTAGATCGTATCATGTCCACAAACAGTGACAACCTGAAGTCCTATAAACTCCATGTGGTCGCTTTTCATGTGTAGATCTTTGAGATCTTTGTGAGTTTATCCACTACGGCCTAGACTGTATCCTTTCCACAAATAGTGAGGTAACTCACTATAAATTCTACGTAGTGATCATTTCCATCACCATCTAAAGGATGGAAATGTTTGACTTCTTTGAGGCACCTCCCTAGTTCACTCATGTGGCTGCAAGACAAAATATTACGCATCAATGGAGGATTCAAACATGGCAGGGAGCCTGATTTATGGAGCACAACACTTCAAGCTGGCCCAAACCAATTGCAGCCCTACTGCTTGCATAAGATTTTCTGAATTTCTGAGTCTCCATTGTGATATTTTGTCTTGCAGCCTACTCGGTCTTCTCACATGCGTCCATTGAACCACATCTTTCTTAGTTCATCAAAGCCATAGCATGTAACGCTTTACAGAACTTTGGCACCTCACGGCATTGACTTTAGGCAAACATGGCCAGTTTCAGATCACCTGATACTCATTACCCTATCATATAGTAGAGAAATGGAGGAAATTTTGCATTTTTCTATTTTGTGTGTTTTTAAGCTGTTAACATAATAGTCGTAACTATGTCCAATATATAAATATAAGACGCCTCAATCAAAGACTAGAACATTCTATGCTGCTAAAGAATTTTCCTACAGAACAAACAAGATTTCTTTTAATTTGTACCCCTGTTCTTTAAAGTCCAAACACTTTACCCTTGCTATATCCACTTTAATCCATCACTCTCTTCTATTTTCTCAACTGCCAGAGTTCACAATAGATGTCAATCCATGACCTAAACACGCACATGATGATATGACCCATAAAAGAGTAACCTACATCTTTTCCTTTTCTGAAGCCAAGGTTGTGCTTTTTTTTTGTTAGTTTTCCAAACAAAGCTTCAGCTTTATCAGAGCTTCTTCATCATTTTTAAACTCTTGAAGCAAGGCGGCCACAGTGTCATCTACACACTGCTTTTCAAGTCACTAATTTTACTTCAATCTAAGAGTTGTATGGACGGAACCCTAACAGCAGGTTATTTGAAATTATACAGAAGACATACATAAGAGATTCACTTCCAGAGAACCAGGGAGTACATAAAGCTCAAGAGTATCACATCAAGTGTAGACTGCACAAACAAATCTATATAGGTGGCACTAACTGCACCAGAATCTTCTTGGTACCAATAAGAGAAAACTTTGTAAACTTCAAACAGGAAAGGCTAGAACGTTGATCACAAACAGTAAGCCAACAGTAACCTTAAGCAGACACAGACCTCAGCAGCAGATACTGGATCACCACCTTGGCTTTCCAGCTGATAAGGTACATTGAAAGCGTGTTGTTGTGTAGGAGACTTGAAGACTGGGTGCCCATTTCTCAAAACAAGAAATCCACTGTCCCCCACATTTACCGCTTGTAAACCCTGTAAAATACATATTTCATCTTATCACATCACCAAAATCTTGAAACTGGATGTCCATTAAATTGTATCTATATTGTTATACTGCAAGTTAATTAGTCTTCGTGTTGAGCGATTAACTCACATCCTAAAAGAATGCGTCTATCTTACATAATCTGAGAGAGCAAGTATGCAAGCTGTAGATGATCCCCTACAGGTGGTTTTCGAATGAGCTTTCTTCAAAACACGAGCAGTATCCACACAACCCATAGGCTCTTCTAGAGCTGCAATTAATGATTCACACATAAGTTGTCGGGCATATTCACCAGCATCAACACCCATATCAGCCCACGCCCCCACGCCATCTGCTACACCAATCACTTGCTTATCAGGGCAAATGAAGTAGGCATCTTCCCCTCCCGAAAATTCCTTATCAGGATGAGGAAAATAGCATGCACCGGAGAACAAACGCAAGCCTTTTCCAGTTAAACTTCTGCAATGCATGCAAAAACGAAATAAATAGTCAAGAATGGGATTTTATGCAGGATACAAATGATATTTACGATACACAACCATTGAAAAGCATGGTATTCCCTTGTGGGATTTTGGACATTTATAAAAGTGTAACTGTGTGGAAATTCAATGGAAAAGGTTTTAAAACCCTTAGCATACATTATGTTGAGATAGAGGGGCTCATTTACATGGGGGACATCCAGATTGGATAGAAGAAGAATGCAATTTATCTATTAAAAATACCAGAAATCGTAGACTTTCCAAATAAGCATTGCATAATATGTCAGAAATTGTTTATTTCAGACATTACATAGGAAAAGGGTGTGTGATTCACAAAAGCTCCACTTCTAATACATGTAGAAATAGTAGCTCACACATGACTTAGATATGAAAAGGCTAAATTTTCTATGAACGGAAATACACAAGGTTAATTGGGAAATGTTGCATTTTATTTACAAGACATTGGTGAACATACAGTTATTACACAGGAAAACGGGAAATTTGTGAAACAATCGACAGAAAATTGTGCGTCTTATTGAGGAGGATTGGCAACAAATACACAGTTCAAAGGAACGCATACACATATTAAATAGCAAAATGCGAATCTCCTCCCAGGTAAAACACACATGATGGATATCGTTATGCTAATGGTATAGAAACAGTTTTGTGAACCTGGTTGAAGATTTCTTTTGGACGACTGAGACGAGATTGATTGGAGAAATGTCAAACAGCGAATCCAGTTGCTTGAGTGCATTAACCCCATGATTAATGCATTGCAGAGCATGCTTGAGAAGGTCATTGAAGGATGATAGGTATGCCCGAGCATACAATAATTTGAACGCAGCACCTTCAGACCCTAAGATATCGATGGAACCATAATGTTCAAGATGACATTCTTCAACATTTTCTCCAGCTTCCGAACCTTCAAAATCACTTTCTTCCATCATCCCAAACATCAAACCGAGCTCCGGGTCAAAGCTTCGTGAAACCTCTTTCCGCACACCATTTTTACGTGATCTTGATAGCCCAATAATTGCAAAAGTGGTGGCATATTCCGGTTGAATCTCTTCGATGGAAATGGTATGATGAAGCTTCGAATGAGGCTGATGGAACTTTTGTTCCCTAGTGGTAACACGACATTGCAGGATAGAGGAGACATTGGAAGGGATGTCAGGGGCCAAGCCCAATTTCACGCTCGCCCGTTTCGTCTCATCCAAGTGGAGATCGACGAAAGAAGAGAAACTGAAGCATTGGAAGACTTGACCATGCACGGAAGGGGTAGCGAAAACGCGAGAAATCGCGTCCGACAGTGAGAACGGCTTACCCGAAGAATCACTGCTGCTGCTGCTGCCGCCGTCCGGAGGAGACGACTTCCTGCTCGAAAACTTGGGCAACGAATCGAGCTGGAAGCTGTTCTTGAGCGAGCCAGGCGAGAAGGTGTAATGCGAGGAGAACTTGGTGAGGGACAGGGAGTTGCCAGACTTCTTGATCAAGGTCTTGAATCTGCTCATCAGGAAGGAGGAGGGAGCATGGACGAAGAAGAAGAGGGATGGAGATTGGAGGGAGGAGGAGGAACAGGAACTCTTGTGTCTAGTGCTCTGGATCTTTCCAAACTCTAGTCAAGGAACAGGGGAGGATCCATAGCTGGCTCTCTGTTGCTCTGTTTTCTGACAAATGGTGAGGAAGGAAGAAGAAGAAGAAGAAGAAGAAAAGAAGAAGAAGAAGAAGAAGAATTTCTGTTGTGTTTACCTAAATTCTACCAAAAACAAACAAGAAAAAAACGTGTGGCATCCATGCCTTGCCATTATACACACAAGTCCTATTTTCCACTGAAGAATTAACACCCGATCGATTCCGTTTATAGAACCGTAATCGATTCTATGCGTGATCGTTTTCCGTCTGTTGATCCCGATTGATCAACGTGTCGATTCGAGTCGGTGTCGATCAAACTAATCGACCGTCGAGTCGATTAATTGATTCGGTGCTGCTTGAGCTCACAGGATTCAATTGTAGATAGCTTTTAAGATTCGCAAAGAGGGGTTAAGTCTACGGGGAAATCTAGAAGCTTCTTCGATGGTTAATCTTCGCTAATATTCCTAGAAATGCATCAACCGGATTTGCCTACATGGTCCAAGTTGGCCGTCTTCTGTGCGGGCCATGTAGGCAAAGCCTCTACCATCACAAACAAGAGATCAATGGAGGAGAGGCAAAGGAACTCAAACCAAGCATTTGGAGAGAAAAAATGGTTATGAATTGTGAATGTAAATAAAAGCAATACGCGTGACATCGAGTGCACAGATTAACCGGTGGAAAACTGTAGGGCTCTAGATCGAACCCACCTTCATGGCCTCTACATCCTTGCATCGGGTCGATTCGTTGTTTTCAATGGTCTGAACGAGGAGAAGGCTCAACAAGGGCTAGAGCGTCATGGTCTGCCATCACACTACCGACATCAAGAGGTGGCTTAGAAATCGTGGATCTGACGGACCCAAACAAAGCCTTGTCAACACAGCTAGTTGTTCAAAGCTTTATACTAGGGGAAGTAAGTTGGAAGTTTCTGATGCGAAAGCTAACGTGCAATGGATATTCAACAAGGATTCATAGTGCAAGTATGCCAAGAATCGGTGAGATAGATTTATTAACAAAACTTGGCGTGCTTGTATAATGCACACTGGATTGGAGTACAGGAACTAGTCTAACAAGGAAGAAGTACTTTGACAACTGCCAATTTGGAATCCATGCATTACCTCCCAAGATGGACCAAATGATTCAAACAGAACAGTTCCTACACATGATGTTCCTAAATAGCTTCGAACCAAACGACATTAAAAAAAATCACATAAAAATGTATCTACAGATCACAGAATTCGCAACTACACTTCTCTGATCCGCCTCTCATAGTCAAGAGAAGGTATCAAAAGGCAAATATGTTTCGACTCTTAAACTAGGATATACAGTAAGGAATAAGATTCCTTTTAGAGGAGGCATCTTCTTGAAGCGTTCCACCTTTTGATACACATTCATTCTTCTTCTAAAATGGATCATTATTGTCAAATACAGTTCCATTCATTCACCTACTCTTTCATTTATTTAGGAGTTCTATATCATATACATAAAGAACAACCCAAATCCACGACGAACAAAGATCGCAGCGACTCAGTCCTTGGTCCACAGATATATCTATCCTTGGAAACGGAATCATCCCAAATACAAAATACTAGCTTGATACGTGTGCATATGTATAGAGGTGGTCGAAAACTGAAGAAGTCACTGCTCAATGCTTCCCACCATAGCTTGAGCTACCTGTAAACATACATACAGAGGGTATGATAAAAAAAACAAGTACCAATCTACTGGGAAAACTTAGCAAACGCACAAAATTCGAAGTCAATTACTTACCATGCTGCGTGGCGTAGTGTGGTTGATCATGTGGTGGGTACCCTGACAATTGAAGAGAAATGAAGAGAATTAAACCAATAACAGTAACTCATCCATGGAAACTCTAGAGGTGACAGCAAGGGCAGTTACTGTGTAAGCTACTGAGCATAGCAAGATGAATTGTTTCTTTCATAGGTTGCAAATTTGCACAGATTTCTCAGGAAATGAATTGCAGCCCTTTACAAACACACGCAAGCACATGCACGTGCATAGATTGATGGATAGGTAGATGGAAATCTTTCTTAACATTCACAAGAGGCCAATTTCAATCTATTGGATGGATCCAAGCCCATATTATTGGGGATTGAACATGGGTTTCTCTCGATTCTATGACTAGGTTGTCGACATTCAGAGGGCAGGGAACATGCCTACAGGAATGGGTGGGTAGGTAAGTAAATAGAAATACTGGATGGATTCTGTTTTTGTCTCGGGAAGTCAAGTCAACCATGACGCATGAGACCAAAAAACAAAGTGTTAGATGCAGAAGTGCAGGAGCAGCTCTCAACTATCAGGCACAAGACTAATGAATGTCGCGATCAAGAGCACGTGATTTCAGTTGTGAAAGGGGATTGGTTGAAAGATAAGATGGTGTGGAAAGCATAACCAAATATGTGTGTGTGTGCAAGAGAGACATACAAAAAAAGAGAGAATTTCTTACCAGTTGGAGGATACGAAGATCCGGCGTTGTATGGATCCGAATGATATGCCTGTGGGGGTGGGGGGTATCCTTGCAGGGATGGAGGGTATCCCTGAGGCAGCGGGGGAGCGTACCCATGGGAAGCATGTGGATATGGCTGTGGAGCTGGAGGGTATACTCCTTGTGGTTGGGCCATCGGAGGGTATCCTTGCGGGGGCGGAGGGTATAACCCTTGTACAGGTGGAGGAGGGTATCCCTGCGGACCTGATCCGTACACTTGCGGCGGGGCAGCACCATATCCTTGCGGCAGTGCGCCGTAGTATGGAGATTGACCATATGGACCACTCGAATCGTGGGTTTTGTGCTTGTCCTTGTCCTTCTTGTCCTTGTCTTTCTTGTCCTTGTCCTTCTTGTCCTTGTCCTTCTTGTCCTTGTCCTTCTTGTCTTTGTCCTTCTTTTCCTTCTCCTTGTGCTCTTTACCTTTCCCTTTCTCCTTATCTTTGTCAAGCCCTCTATCATATGATACCGACTCAATTCCCCTCTCGGATGGAGGGTATGGAGGTGGGTATCCTTGGGGAGGATAAGAAGCCGGATATCCCTGCGGGGCAGGGTAAGACGTAGGATACGCCTGGGGAGGATACGGTATCGGATACGTTACATCCGCCTGCTGAGGTGGGTATGAAGGTGGATAGGCGCCGCCCAATGGAGGGGGATATGACTGCACAAGATAACTGTTTCCCTGATCCTGAGTGCTGTGCGGAGGATACGGTGGTGGTGGATAGATAGATGGCACATCTTGAGGTGGGGGACGATATGGTTGAGTGTAGGCTGGTGGAGGGTAAACAGCGCTTGCTCCATAATCATAAGGCGGATACGAATCATTACTAGCTGGGGGGTATGTCGGCAATGTGGTGCTTGAGAGAAGAGGTGGATAGGGCCGCTCATTACCGTGAGCAGCTAACTCTGAAGTAGGGCTCTGATAGCTAGGGTAGCTCTCTTGAATCGATGGATATGTTGTGCTCGACGTATGCTTGTAACTGGACCATGGAGCTTGCTGTGCGTCTTCTTTCTGGATTGGAGGATAGGATGGGGTACTGCTATCTAGAGCCTTCGAAGGATAAGGTAGCTCCGACGCTTGGCTTTTCACATAATTCGTTTCCGGCTCTACATACGGAGGTGCTGAAGCAGCGATTCGAACTCCGGATGCTTGCTTCTCCAAACTTATCTTTTTCAATGCATCGCTTACAGCATCCAATTTACTGAAATCGTTCTTCGCCGGCGCCTCACTCACAGAATATTCGTACACCTCCGGAGCCTTCCCTGGTCCTTCACTGCTCGATGCTTTCAAAGGCTTCTGCGGCACATCGTGAGCCTCACTCGCAGGATATTCGTACACCTCCAGAACCTTCCCTGGTCCTGCTGCTTTCAATGGCTTCTGCGGCACATCGTGAGCCTCACTCACAGAATACTCGTACACCTCCAGAACCTTCCCTGGTCCTGCTGCTTTCAACGGCTTCTGTGGATCAAGCGGACAAAAACCCATGTCAAACCAGGATATCACCTGTTGTTTTTACTTATTGCAGACTACTTTCTATTCAGAAATTTGTTTTTTTTTTTTTCCCAAGGATCTGGCTAGCTTCTTTTATGGCATTTCACCCATAGTTGTTTCCTTTCTTTTTTTACCAACATCACAGGCATGATGCATCCACAAGCGCATAACACCGTCCCTAGCATATAAACAGATTTTAATCGATGCTTTGAAATTTACAAAAGAAAAAGGCTGAGCATGCTCGAACCTGTGCATATGGCTGCCATTTCCAAGCCACTTTCAGTTTTCCTGTTTCTCCCTTGTGCTGATGAATGAGAGAACTTAATGTGGCTTCATCTCTTACGACCATACTCTGGATAGGGATCCTACAGGCAGGCAGATCAAGCAGGTCAAGCCATGCAAAACCAAACATAACTTCTGCCGATGAATTAACACACAAAAAAAGGAAAAACCAACTTTGCAGTGCCGAGGAGCTCCTCACTATCATTGATCACACTGAAGACTTGCACGACGAGCTCTTCGGATATGTCTTCTTGTTGGAGGTAGAACTCGAGAGTTTCATTCCATACAGGCAACCTACCTTGATCTGTAACCCACAGAAAGAATGCAATTCACTATGCATCTTTGGAGGCACGTATCACTACGATGAGCCTCTCAGCATGAATAGACCACATGCAAAATTCACGTACCTTGGGCGATTTGTGTACAACGTTGCTCCTTGTTGCATCTCAATACAGCAAAGAGATCGTTAGGTTCTGCCACAGGATGTACAAGCACAAGAGCTAGTGAATACACGAACTCAGATCAAACGCGTAGATCCGATCCTAATCCTTACGCATGTACAATCATATGTGCTTTAAAATACATGCAACAAAACTTGAGCTCCAAATACATCATTTTGTGTTCATTTTCCAAGGTTGCGTCCCATGTAACTATTGAATCGAATCCCACAACGAGAGCCAGACATGGGGAAAACCTCCGCTTTCCTTTTGCTTTTCCTAACTCCCTCCTTCTGTTACCCATCCTTTTCGGGGCATTTTCACCGAGCTCTAAGGCCATAGCCATGCATTCAGAACGGAAGCCAAAAAAAGGTGTACCTGAATCGAAGGAAGCATAATGGGAGAAGGAAGCAGAGATGACAGTTATCGCTAAGGTTCCATTGGCCATCATCCGCAGGGCTTCTGCTCTATTTGAATTCGATCTTCTGGGTGTGGGGATCGTACTCTCCTCCTCCGATCTGATCGCTGCTCTTCGTCTCTCTTCTCCTTCCCCTGTTTCTTTTCTTCTTCCTCTGACCGCGTGTTCTGAAATATCCACACGGACTCGAAATTCCACATATTCAGTTTAGTCTTAATCTCAAAACTGCCCTTCCCCACATTCCCTCTGCTTACTGAATTTTCTCAGTTTGCTGGTGGTGTTTGATTGATTTTGGTGGTGTTGCTTGATCCAAAGATTGCTCTGCTTTGTTCTTCTTTGATTTTCCGTCTCGAAGTTTTTCTAGTTGCCTGACGATCGAGAATATGGTTTCGGGCAAAGAACCAGAGGAAAAAAACGGCGCCTTTCTACGGCCACAATAAGCGCATGATGATGATCTCCTCTCGAAATCATTGTGTACATGACTCAATCCTCGAGGCCAGATCTCCCACTCTCTTCGATAGAGAGATCTAGAGGAACGGATCGAAGCGGGGAAAAGATCCATCCAAACACAATATGGAGGTAAAACTTTTGACAATTGCAAGCATTTTGCCGTGTGATTATATACACTTGATGGGTCGTTGCATCGACGACAATGGGATCCAGTTCCGGCTCTAAACCACGATAGAAGCCTTACAAGCACCAGTCTACAAGGCAAAACTCTGATCTGAAAGAGTGGGCCCTCGTTAATTGTCCAAAAACAACCGATGCTTCACAACCTAGATCAGATTCATCACTGTCTGGTAGACCCCGCGTGTTAAGCTCGTCGATTGATCAAGACCCCCCATACAAGCAAAAATGGGGATGGAACGGATGAGAGGACCCCATACCATATCGGCATGTGATGATCGATCAGAGGATCCGATATATATCGACATGCGTTAAAGCTCATTGATCAAAGGCACCACCACGTTGGCATATGTTGGGAAAGGTAATTCAGGGGCCCTATACGGTAATTTACTTTCGAGCGAGCTGATCAAACAGTCTGCGTTCGTGCATATGCATCGGCAACAATTAAGCGCACCACATTACACGCCTGTTTTTGATGCAGTTTAAGCAGCGAAAAACCCGTTTGTAATTATTTGTGTCCGCAAAAACAAAAAAGCGTGTCGAGAGGCACGACATCGGACATATTGTTTTCTATGTACATCATGCCCACTTCAAGAGGGCAGAAGACCAAGAGAGCCTCTTCCTTCTTGTTACATGTTTGGGATTGGGGTCCAATATCCACAACAGAGAGGGAACTAACTTGGTTCTCCTAATCCACGAGGGGGGGGGAAGCAATCCACTTCCCTCATCTCGGGGAGCAAGCCCGTGCCAGAGCGGAACGAGTCGGCCAGGGGGTCGATCCCAGACTCGGGGCCTTGCAGGTCGGCGCGGAGCGCGCGCTTCTCCGAGAACGAGACGCCGAACCGCTTCTCGACATCTGCGCCGCCAGAATCATTAAAAGAACCGGCGGGCCACCAAGCTCCGGATGATGATCACGATACTTGTGCACGTGCGTGCGTGCGTTAGGGTTTCAGGGTTTTAGGGTTTTAGGGTTTTAGGGCTCTTTCCTTACCTTGTTTCAGCTGCTCGTTGAGCTGGCCGTCGGCGGTGAGGGCCATCATGAGCTGCGGCGGGCCGAGCGGCAGCGTGTCGCCGCGGTCAAACTGCCAGAAGTGGAAGACCTTGCCGTAAGTGCGGCACAGCTCCTTCATCTCCGCCTTCTCGGCCGCCGCGGGCACCGCGGCCCCCGGCATGAAGAGCGCGCCGCTCCTCACCTCGTACTCGTGCGAGTGCCACAGCCGCTTCTCGCCGGCCGGGAGCGCCGCGAACACGCGCTCCGCCACGATGTACTCCACGCCCACGAGCCTCGCGTCCCTGCGCGGGCTGTCGTAGATCAGGCACTGGTGCACCTCCTCGTTGTAGTGCGTGCAGTAGTGGTGCGCCTCCACCTGCCGCGCCATGTCGTACGCGTAGAAGTGGAACCTGCGCACGGAAGCCGAGAAAGATTTCAATCCCGACAACATTCCGCCGCGGTGTGAGATCGGCGACATCCGATCGCCGCGGATCGAGTTGCAATCCTCGCCCCGATCTCCGAGGCGATGTCGTCGAACGATTTCGCGGAGATCGGAATGCGATTCGGCTCACTTTCATCTCAAATGTTCTTTTGGGGGGGGGGGGCTATCGAATTTTTTAGAGATTTACGCGCAGAGGTGGGCGTGGATCCGTGACACGGGCGCCATGCTCTGCAGCGCTTCGGCGGCGCCCTCGATCGCCGCCGTCGCCAGCTTGATCGGCTGCCCCGGGACCTCCTGGGACTGCAGGAGCGGGCCCGGGCCTACCGACGCCATTCTGTGATTTGCTCTTCTTTCTGATGATGATCTGCTGATTCAGGCTCCGATTTCCTTCCGATGAAATCCGTAGATCTGCACCTTTGCCGATGCTGCTGCTTCATATACTACCTGCTGCTAGCGGCAACGGGAGAATCTTCTAGATTGATTTAGTCTTGCAGCCCCCTGCACGTGTCCTTGATCCTGTGATCATACTTCGATCTACCCTGCATGCATGCTATCTTCGCTCCAGCTGCTGCAGATTCCTCAATCAAATGGCACAATTCTGTAATTACTTCTTATTAGATCATCTAGTTTGCCCCTGCAATGATCAGTGATCTGCCTAATTCACTGCTGCATCAGTGCACCTTCTACTTGTTTGAATAGGGCCTTTTTGAATACGGCGATGATCGATCCGCTAGTGGGATCGAATACATTGCGCCCCGATAATTCCTCGCGATCGATCCGATCGCAGCAAGATCGCATGATCCGCCGGCTAACAACGGGGGCAACATTGTGCGAAGCGGTACTTATATAATCTCGAGTCCACGACTGGTATGTGTTGCTCGCTTCGATGCACACGCCGATCGATGGATCGATGGATCGATACGATGCGACAACAGAGCGGAATCTCGTCCGGCATGATTGCCGATGTTTCGATCGACTGATCGATCGATCGACATTAATGTGATTGGAGTCAGTCACGACGGATCGGAAGAGTGCCGATGCGCGGCTACGTTGGCAATCCCGCGAATTCGAGTACATACGTATGTACGCACATACATGCGTACCAGACATGCACATTACGCATACATACATAGGATTTTTGTAGGAGTAGTTATAGCTTGTACGATGACGATAGCGGAAGGATGAGCCACGTGGAGCTCAGAGGGTTTTGCATGGGCCGGGATGCCGCCGCCAAATCCTGCCATATAATCATATCAACAGATGATCAGCTGCGTAGGCCGAGAAATAGCACAGCTCAACCAAGGTTAGCAGCAGATCATCAAGAAACAGTGCATTTCAAGAAGGGATTTGACATCAAAGGGCCACAGCATAGATAGATAGCCGAAGCTTGGCTTGAGCGCAGGCAAGCAAAATTCAGCAAGTGGCAAATTGGATTAGCTGCAGCAAGGATTGATTATTTCAAAGGATTGTGATTAATATTAAGGCTTTGATCCATCCATCCATCCATCCATCCATTTAGGTGATAAAGCCGAAGCAAAGCTCGCGGCAGATTTGTTCTTGGGATCCGAGGGAAAGATGATGCGTTTCTTCGATTACCCGCATCCTCAAGCGGCTCCCGGATCGTTCATGAACCACATGATGTTCCACGACGATGATCTCGGCTTCGACGAGAACGCGTGGCCGGGGGCTCACGGGGACGAGTGGGAGGCGGGAGATCTCGGGCCGGTGGCGCCGCCGCCGCCACATGTGGCGGACATCGGGCCCGGGCCCCGAGGGATGGCCGCCATGGGCCCGGGGGCCGCGGCCGCCCGCGGCATGTCTCGTCGTGCCCGCCAGAGCCTCAATCTGATGAAGACAGACTGGGTCGATACGCCCAACTCCCATGTCCTCCACATCGACTTGCCAGGTATGCGACAGTCGAAAGCAACAAATTGTTCGATTCGGTTTGGTTCCGGTCGTTGATTGGGTTGGATCCGGTCGATTGGCTTCGATTGGGTTCCCCGTTGGATTTGATTGGGTTGGATCCGGTCGATTGATCGGATCGGAGCTGATGCGATCGATCGGATTGCCGCGTGAAACGATAATCGAAAGCACAGATTGTTCCTTCTGATCCAATTCGATTGGATTCGATTTGCGTACAACGTGATCCGATCCCATCCCATCCCATCCCATCGGTTACATCATTATAAACCCTAAACCCTAAACCTGTCGGATGCAGGCGTGAAGCGCGAGCACGTCAAGGTGTCGCTCGAGGACAGGCACCTGCGCGTCCACGGGGAGCGGCCCAAGCCCAACGACGCGGAGCCGACGGGCATGACGTGGCGGCGCATGGAGCGGCCCAAGGGCCGCTTCAACCGCCGCTACCCGATGCCCGACCTCGACGCGCTCGACGTGGACGGCATCGCGGCCCGCCTCGAGGACGGCGTCCTCACCGTCACCATCCCCCTCAAGCAGCGCGCCGAGGAGAAGGTCAACGTGAAGAACATCGAGATCTCGATTTGATGCTCTCTTGCCTGCCTCGAATCCATCGTAATCGTGCCCGAATGTTGTCGTCAGCGCCAATGATCCGAAAGAGTTAGAGTAGTGCCCCCACATCCAAGAAATAATCAGAGGACTCTTTTTTTTTATCTAGACATCGATGTTTATGTGATCATTTAGTTGTGATCAAAACCAGCTTGCTTGTTGTTTTTCTTGTTTTTTCTTTTTGCCATGGTGGTTTGGTGGTTTTGTTGATTGCCTTGCACCGTTTTTAATAATATCTTTATCAAGCATCCCCATGGGGACTATGGATCTCAATGGGGATTATGATCACACAAGTTTTTTGTGTGAAATGTGGTTTTTGTTATGCAAAATATGATAGAGATGATGATCGCGTAGATCCTTGCCTTCCCAATGCTGGGAAGCTAGTTGTTCGAGTGTGAAAATCTCTCCTGCCAGCAAACTGTCCTCCTAGCTGGCGTTCATCGTCCGGTGGCATTAGAGTTAAAAAAGAAAAACGAAAAGCCGATAGAAGAGCGTTTTTGGCTTAGAGATGGGGCTCTTTAAAGCCCATCTGCGAGCCGTCGACCTTGGACAATTGGCGAAGGCCCTCCTTAGTGCTGCAGTTGACCTAATGCTAGGTTAAAGAAACGCTTCGAAATGTAGCTGTTATGACAACCCTGTTTCTTTTCCCTTGGTTTTTTGTTTTGTTTTGCTTTGGTTTTCACCCGAGCCCAGACAAAAGGTCTTCTAGGTAAAAAAAAAAAAAAAGAGGGAGCCTTGGATTGCGCCATGGTTCAATAAGGTTCTTGGAAGTAAGTTGGTCGGCTAGAGCCCATCTGAGAAGAGGCCTCGACCACTTACAAGCAAGTTCTTGGATGTAAGCTGCAACAATCGAGAGCCAGTTTTGAGAGACGGATTTCGGGAAGCGCCATCTCTCGTGAATCGAATTCTGGAGCGCGGTTCTCTATTCGAGAGCTCGGCTGCTGCAGATGGGAGATTTCTGCTCCGTTTTTGCCCACGGAGGCGGCCATCGTTTAGATTCTCAGGCATAGATTCTCGATGGTCCGACTCGGATGTGGATGATTTGATTCCTTTATGGAATCCGCCCCGACATCTGGAATCCTCCGCCAGATACCCTCATAAGAATCTGAGCTCTTTCTTCTGTGTTTTTTTCAGTTCCAGACATTTTACATATAAAGATACACTACATACGTCAGGGGCATTGGGTGTAATTTAGACAAACTGTCTGCAGCTTCTTTCTTCTTCTTCTTCTTCTTCATCTTCTTCTTCAGGAAGTTAAAGAGGAAACACAGAACAGAGAGACGCTCACGACGATGAGAACGCCATAGCCGAAGAGCGGGAAGGGGAAGGGGAAGCCGCACAGCAGAGCCCCCTTCCTTCCTTCCTTCCTTCCTTCCTCCCTCCCTCCCTCCCTCCATCCTTTCATCCGTTGCTTTCGCTTCTCAGATGGTCCTCGTCATCAGATGAAGAGCCTTCTGCATCTGGGCGATCTTCTCCCCGCATTCCTCTCGCTGCTCTCCCTCTTCCAGCGGTGCCGTTTCTCCGCGCTGCTGGGCCCCGTCATGTGCCTGAGGCGGCGGCCATTGGCGGCCGGGAGCCTGGAAGAAGCAGAAGCAGAAGCAGAAGAAGAAGAAGAAGCAGAAAAAGCAGAAGAAGAAGGCGAGGACATGGCAAGGTCTCTGCTGGACCTGCCAGATTTGGTGGTGGAGACCATACTGTCGAAGCTCCCCGCGCACAGCTTGTGCCGCGTGTCTGCGGTCTCCAAGGAGCTCCTCAAGCGCTGTAGCAGCGACCATCTGTGGATGCCGCATCTGGCCTCCAGGTGGAGCTGCGTGGCAGGGAATGTGGCGTACGAGGAGTGGAAGGATCGGAGCGTGAACATGGTGAGCCCCTGCAAAGCCGAGGCCATGGACTTGTACGCCATGAAGCCCTTGCTGTTAGCAGCTTGGCCCCTGTCCTGCCTGTGGAACCATTGGACGAAGCTCAACAATGCTGCCAAGATCGATGACCAGAATTGTTGTCAGGGTCAGCACCATAGCCACCACCATCAACATCAGCATCGCCATCGCCATCACCATCACCAACAGCTGCACCATCGCCAACACCATTACCATGATTCCCACTGTACTGCTCATCGACATCAACAGCAACTGCATCATCATCATCATCATCATCATCATCATCATCATTATCAACGACAACAGCAACTACAACAGCATTGCCCACATGATAATGCCTCTTACATGCGATGGTTTGCGACGCTCGAAAGCGGCTCCTTTTGGTTCCCAGCCCAAGTCTACAACCGCGAGGTATACGATGCGCTCGATTGTGTGGTATCATGTTGTACAGATTTCCTGCCATCATCATGGGTTCAGCCTTTGATCCTTGTGCTACATGCATGTCACTGTGGAACACACGTGTTCAAAATGGCATCTTTCTGCTAGGGTTCATCTTTGGTCATGTTGTCAGACATATTTATATCACTCTGTGGGCATGTCTTTGGCATTCATCTTTGTCTAGATATGCCGTGTGCATACATCGGCATGGGTATATGCCACTCTATACAGAATTTGGCCCTAGCATGAAGACGAAGGGATATCGCATTGATGTTTTGGTTTTGGCCATATGAGCTACATATTTGGGATGGATTCAATAAGGTTTTGAAGTATGCCAGTCGTCATCGCAGAGAATGTTGTGTGCATATCGAACTAGCTCTTCTTTGTTCTTATCCGTTCATTGCACTGCTGCAATTTGCAGCACGGCCACGTGGGGTTCCTGTTGTCGTGCTACGATGCCGAGGTATGCTACGATCGGCATTCAGATACCTTCACAGCCAGGTATACATATGCATATGCTGTATCTTTTGTTTTGTTTTGTTTTTTTAGTTTTATGATTTGGAAATGGAAGCATTGTTAGCAAGTTTCTGTGGGCAAATGTGGTGGGTTCTGTATGGAAGCTCTTTCGCTTGTCTAGGACATGGTTAATGCGCTCCAAAACAATTTCGGATTTTCTTTACAAATCGAACTTCAAATCAAATGCATGACCCAAAACTCTGAACCATGGAAGGTATCCGCCGCACGGATCGTGCTCGCTGCTGATCGAGGAGGGCATCGCATGGCACCGGTTGCGAGCTCCGCCCGTCGCAGCGCGAGCCCACGAGCTCTACGTCTCGGACCCTCTCGACGATCTACGGCCTGGGGACCATGTCGAGGTTCAATGGAGGCGGAACAAGCGCTTCCCATATGGTATGTACGATGGGGTTTCTTTGTCCTTCCTTCTCCGGTCGAGGGTATTAGATAGATAGAGATAAGCATTGTGAAGATAGACATCAACCCCTCAAACAATGCTTGTGCAGGATGGTGGTATGGAGTCGTAGGGCATCTTAGCACATGCGACGGAGACCCTCGGACATGCTGTTGCGGTGTGCATGGTGCATCAAGCTTATCTCTATCTCTATCTCTATCTCTATCTCTATCCCTATCTCTAGCAGTGCAACTAACTATGTACTATTAAAGCTGATAAACCCTGTTGTCTATCTGTTGATGTTATATATGGCTCTAGATTTGGTATGGCTGGAGTTCAACCAATATGCCCCGGGCTCGCGATGGAGGCGGACGTCTATCGAGCGGCAGAACCACCGCGAGAAAGGCAACGACAACGAGGGCTTCTACGCGGGTGTGAGGAAGCTGTGCTCTGAGCAAGAGATCGGCATCTGGAGGAAGCAGTGGCCGATGGAGCCGCTAGAATAATTTCCCCACCCCCCCTTTCCCCATCTAATCCCACTTTGTATCTACCGCCTTAAGTCTCAGTCGATCGATCCCCTTTCGGGTGATCGTAAGAAGCACGTCTTTCGTCCAATCCTCCACACAACTTGTATCTATCTGTCTGTCTAGCTATCTATCTAATCTATCTATCTATCTACTTTACCTTCCATCCCCCCCTATAATCCTACATTCGAGGGTGGCCGAGAGAACCCACAATTATTTCTCTTCAATAAGGACAATAAAAGAGACATCTCCCAACTTCATTGATCCTAGCTAACGGCGTCAACGTCTTGTTGCCCCTCCTCTTATTGTCCATCGGAGATCACGGTGAATTCAATTCCCTTCTTGTGCATGGAAGCGAACTTCAGCTGTGGAGCATGGAGAGAAATCGGTTTTACCACGAGGACAAGTCATTTTACTACTGTAGGGAGGTTCTGCTTGCTTTGCTAGTACCAGCATTTTGATTTTCTCTGAAAGAGGGATTTCAAACACTTGGCTAGAGAAAGAGGTTGGGAAAAAAAGTTGGGTTCCCTTTTTTGGGCGGATAGATGGACGGCTTGTCGGCCAAAGCTATGGTTGAATCAGAAGCATGCATGCATGAATGAATGAATGACTGAATGAATGAATGAATGCATTCAAGTAGTTAGTTGGCCAAGAAAATTTATATGTAGCATAGTTGTTGGTTTGTCTTTGTCTAGGTTTGGTGGACATCCAATCTAAAATCCCGTTGTCGACAACAAGCAGCTAGACAAACCATCATCATTTCCATACTTAGCCCTTCTTGGCATCTGTTCCTTTGGGTTCAAATCTCACCATGCCTTGTCTTTGTATCTGTATCCTCATACAGAAATTTCCATTCTGATTCGACCATAGAATAGTGTATGTACATTACCACAAATACTATCTTACTGTTAATAGATGATCGATCTTCCTATTGATTATCTCCCTGTCGCCAACTTTGGAATCAGGACCAGAAGAACTCATGATGACAATAGCAATGGCGAAATGAAACATTGAGCTGAGGACCATGCTGTCTTCCATTATTATTAGCATTAGTCTAGGGCTTTGCCATTTCGACATCACCGTGTAACCTACATGGAACATTGACCATTTTGAGAATGTAGATGCGGAGTGTAAAACTCCGACATGAATGTGGCACATTCCCTTCCCCAAGTTCTTTTCTTCTACTAAGTTGGAGAGAATTAAAAATCGAAGGAATGATTGAGACGACATAGATCCAAAGACTCGCAAATCGAAAAATTGTTGAGAATGAACTGACCAAATCCACATGTATACTCACAACATATATCAATGAAAAAATTATTCTAGTTACTACCTATAACGTACATATTATTTCCTAAGATTGGCAAATTTATTTTTGCGGAATGAAGCTCATGGCCTTGGGATCAGAAGAAGTCTCTACGAAGGCTTTCATGGAATATGATTGGACGGACCCAAAAAGTAATAAAATGTACTCCTTTTCTTCAATTAGTAGTTTTTTGTCAATGTCTATGTGTGTCTCAAGAGCATGCGAAACTACAGTTGTATAATGAGTTCTTAGCTAATTTTTGGACAAACTTAAAATTTTGTGGCCAGCGAGAAGCATCAAGGACAATAGTTCTTTTTCACTTGCTATTGCCTCATAATGCTATAGTAATTGGATCGAGGTCGCATAATGCAAGTCCTTCTCAAGTATGCTTATTGTGTGATAGTGAGGAGATGCAAATAATTAAGCACTACCTATGGGAGAGTAAGGCTATACAAATTAGCAATATGATCGTGTATTATTAGAATTTTGATTCATTGGAAATTTCTGAGAAACATTACTTGGGGCCAGGTAATTACATGGTCTTCCGCGAGTAGTGAGGCCTTCTATCACGAGACTTCTAGTGGATCAATGCATGCTATTTGCATTACTATTATTAGTGAATCCGAGGTGCCACTCAAAGATGTGGACTATCAAGGATTTAGGAAGGAAATGACACAAGCCGAGTTCCTCTATCATGTGCATATATTGAAAGCAAGAAGTGAAAAGGTATTTTGCAGCTATAAAAAATTTCATGCAGCGGAGATGGCAATGCTAGAACCAAGTTTTAACATTGAGGATCAGTGGATATGATGATAATCAAGGGGAAAACAGGTAAGGTGCATGCTTTTTTCATAAAATTTGGTAATGCAATTTGAAAGTCATGATACTAGCCTCCATATTTTGTTGTTTCCTCCCTTCATACTTTGATTGATTGTATCCATGTTTTAGGGATTATGCAGATACAGCTAGATATTTATTTATTTACTAGCATGCTCTACTCATTCTTATATACTTTCTCAGTTAATTTGGTGCTAAACACTATACCTAAGTGATGATCAAAGGATATCTTGAAATGGGAAAAACATTAAGTATAGAAGCTGAAATGAAAAGTGTACTGATCCATAGAGGGTTTTTTTTTACGTGAAGAAGCTTGATCGGGTAGAAAATTGTACAAGTGTATCCATGAAATAAGAGTTGGGTCAATATTCTCACACCAAGTTAATGTTCATGCGCCAACGATTAATGATGTGACATACTCTTAATTATGTGATCTACTCCAAAATTAAGACGGTCTTAAACACCCTCATTTAGCTATAACAGGCAATATAACGACACAGTGGTGCTGATTAAACAAAGTTGTATTCTGCCTAATGATATCTACGCGGGCCATTACTAGTTGATAGACCGTATTCCTTATATCATTCGCCAACACTGGATACCATCGATGTTGGGGGCTGATGATCAGCGCATGATCAACCAAAGTATCTAGCGGTAGAGAGATACAAGTAGCTGGCACACCACATTATTCGACGTCGTCAAGTTGCGGTGAAGTTTTTGCAAGCATGATTGTAAATGGTGCATGCTAAATTATATGATCCCATCCAAATTGTAGAATATAAGTACAATCATATACGACTGATATGAGAAGGTGCCGGGTGCAGTTTATACAATTCAAGAATCGAATTACAAGTGCGATTAATTACCGCATAGCTACATTTTTATTGAAGGGAGTTACCATTTAATTACTAGTATTCTGTCGACCATGGCTACTGCAACCCACTTGCAAGCAATTTGTCAAGATCGTAGTTCTCTTGCGAATTATCGAAGAGAATCTTAGCATGCCGATCGTGTCCGATTGTACACGTACAACGGTTAAACGCCAGAAAGGACAGAGAATTCGATGGATATCGTTCAACAAACGATATTCGTATAGAGATATCTACTCTCTAATTACGACGGGTTAATTAGCTGCTGAGAATAATATCGTCTGTTGATCAGGTGGACCTGGAAAAATCTCTGATGCTAGTCATTAGAAACGCATCGAGTGATCTTCTGTTCGTGCGTGCGGCGTGAACATTATGACGTGTGGTTTGTCGACATTGGCATAGCTGCAGACGCGAAAATGATTTGTAACCGTGCTGATTACGTACTAATATTGCAACGATTCGAAGTGCTTTGCATCGATGGTCTAGTGATCATGAGTTGAAGCAATCCATTCATGTTGATGATCCAGCTGCTAGCTTATAGCAAATCATTAGCTGGCCATGAGTAATATAGGATCAGCATGATCTTAATAATTAGTAGTGTATTCGAAACGGCAACGATGCACATATGTTTAGAGGTAATCGGTATAATTAGGATGGAATATTCCGGCGTGCATATGATTAGAGGTAATTGGTATAATTAGGATGGAATATTCCGGCCCAATCGCTCCTTATAATTGGTGGGATAATTGGATCGCTAACTGCACAACGAGCAAGTTTTAATTATGTAACACCTGGACGAGCAATTTTAATTATGTAACACCTGATTGTCGTCGATCAGTAGAGTTATATTTCAGAGCAATAGAATGTGGACGGATTCCGACCCAATCGCGCGGTTATAATTGGTGGGATGATTATATTGCTAATTGCATGACAAGCAGTATGTAAGGAGTGATCACCGTCAATCAGCAGAGTTATTGAGATAGTATATTAGCCGGATTCTGATCCGATCGCGCGTTATAATCGGTAGGATAATAATTATATCCGCTAACCTATTGATCGCCGTTGAGTAGAGTTATTCAGAGCAAAACTATAGCCGGATTGATCCAACCCGATCCCACCTTACAATTGGTGGGATAACTATATCGCTAATTGCACGGCGCGCAATTTAATTATAAGACCGAATATCGACATCGATCAGTAGAGTTATTCAGAGCAATAGTATGATTCCGACGCAATCACATGTTTATATTATCAGTGGGATAATTAGATTGCTAATTGCGCAGCGAGCAGTTTAACTATACCGACCGATCGCCCATCGATCAGTAGGGTTGATATTCAGAGCAAAATATAAGTACAAGATTGCCGGTTAATTGCTGGCCACAATATGAATGTATGTATGCAAAATGCAATTGCACATCATGTGTGGTGGATGGATGCGATGGGATGGGATGGAATGGTGGAGATGCTATGCAGGGCACAAGAGCGTGATCAGCTGTAGACTGTAGTAGTTGAAGGATCGGATGATGATCGATCTCCGCTGCATAGATCGAGGAGGAGGAAAATCCTGCAGCATTTAATTGGCTTTGGCCCGGGGTAAATTGCAGGCAGGAATCAAGAGCTCGCTGATCAAATTCCTAATTTCTTGGGAATCAAGACGAGCCCCAAAATTGAAAGAATGTGGGGGGGGAATTACGGAGTCATACATGCCCATGAGAGCTCTGTGTCTGATTATAGAAAGAAAAACGACTGATCAGAGGCTCCGGGGAAAGAAGATGAAGAAGGAAGAGGAGGCGCCGGATCAGGGAAAGAAGAAAGAAGAAGAAATCTGAAGAAGAAAACAAGAAATGTGAAGAAGAAAGAAGAAAGAAGAAGGGAATGCTGCCACGTTGAAAGAAGACGGCATTGCCACGTTATAGCAGAATACAGATGGCTCATCGCCTATAAATTCATGAGCTCCGCTTCTAGATCTGATCATCGCCTCCTTCCATTCCATTGCATGCAGCTCTAGTGCGCTTCAAATTTAGGGCAATTTCACCCCAAATTCATTAGAATTATCACACCCAATCAGTCCGTCAACAAATTCCAATTCCAAAATCCATTCCGTTCATTCCGCAGTCCAGCTAGTAGGCAGGCGCCTTCCCCAACTTTAGACGGGGTTTTGATTGTTTCAAAGGTTAGAAGGCTGATTGTTGTGCTCTTCTCATCTATAGCTCGCTCGGCTCGGTAGTTTTGAAGCTGCTGCAGGTGAGGATCCGTAGCTGCCATTTGATTTGATTTGATTTGATTTGATTACCCCTAATCGCCCATGATCTCTCATGCAAAGTGCCCTGATTATTCATAATTTGATTACCTCATGATCTCTCACGCGACGTGCCCTAATTATTCACAAATTTGATTACCAGCTCTAATCGCCCATTATCTCTCATGCGACGTGCCCTAATTATTCACAATTCGATTACCTGCAGCTCTAATCGCCGATTATCTCTTATGCGTTCAGCCCTAATCATTCACAATTTGGATTACCATCTCTAATCGCCCATCTTGCAGCATGCGCGCCCTAATTCTTCATAATCGGATTACCTCTAATCACCCATATGGATCTCTCATGCATGCCCTAATTTATATTCATTCGATCATAATTACCTCTAATCGCCCATGATCGCTCACGCGTGCCCACCTAATTATGATATTGCTTCAATTGCGTCGCAGTGCTAGTGTTGCAGCCGAATCAATCGATCGATCGGCGGGTGGATCGATCGGAATTAGTGATCGAGAAAACATGGCGCCGATGATGATCGCGACTAGTCGGCCCAAATCAGTGAGCTCGCGGCTGCGAATCATGCGGTTGTGGTCTCTGATGATCTGCTGTAGTCTGATCATCGTCTTGGGGGCGCACTTACACCGGGCAGCAGCAGCAGCAGCTGACGCAGCTTCTGCGGCGAGGACGTCCGACGATGTGGAGGAGGATGGGCTGCACGGCACGGAATCTTCTTCTCCCGCCGCCGGCGGCGGCGGCGGCGACGGGGGCCGAGATTCCGATTCCAATTTCGAATATTCCGGAATCGGAATCAACTGCACGATCGCGCCACCCCCAGGATCATACCAGCCGTCGCCGATCCCGCCCAACGACGCCCAGCTCCTGGAAGTCGCCCTCAACCTCGAGTACCTCGAGGCCGAGCTCTTCCTCAACGGCGCCTACGGCAGCGGCCTCGAAGCCTTCGATCCCTCGCTCATCGCCGGCGGCCCTCGCCCCATCGGCGCCCAGAAGGCCAACCTCGATCCCTTCATCCTCGACATCACCAAGCAGTTGGCCCTCCAAGAAGTTGGCCACATCAGGTGCTGAATCTGAATCTTCTACGCATGGTTATGTATTTGATCGTGTGCACTCTTTCGATGTTAACCAACAGACTGTGTGCGATCGAATCTTCGGGTCGATCAATCGAACTGGGCATAGTTGAAATTAGCAGCAGCGATCCATTTGCTAGAATGATTCGGGCATCGGATCATCACACGATTTGGGCACTACGCATGCATGCATGCATGCGTAGTAGTAGTACGCAGCTGGATTCAATTGATAGCTGAGTTAATTATCGGTTGTCAATATGATGGCATTAATTAGTAAATAGTCAGCTGGATTAAATTAGTAGCCGAGTTGATTATATCGATTGCCAATTTATGACGAGGGCGTAATTAGCAATGGTTATGAGCTGGATTACTAGCTGTCAAGCTTAATTGGTTGTCATGATAAGGGCTGAATTATAGTCATGATCATGAGCTAATCGGATGATGGAATCATCATGTTCGATCGATCGGTCGATCGGTGAGGACTTCACATATAAATCATCGGCGATTTCATTATAATCGCCTGTCTTGTAATGAATGATCCATGATAGATTGCTTTAAACCCTCGTGCGATCTGCATGGCGCTGCAGGGCTATCAAACGGAGCATCCCGAACGCGTTCCCGAGGGTGCAGCTGGACATCAGCGTGGGCGTGTTTGCACGGACGATGAACGCGGCGCTGGGCCACACGCTGTCGCCGCCCTTCAATCCCTACGCCAACTCGCTCAACTGGCTGCTGGCCATCTACCTGGTGCCGTACGTGGGGCTGACGGGCTACGTTGGCGCCAACCCGAGCCTGTCGAGCTCCACGGCCAAGCGGGTAATTTAAGTCGGATTGATAATGATCTCAAAGAGTAGGAATTAAGATCGCAGATCACGTAGACACCCTGCAATAAATGCGGCTGATGCAATTAATATTGCTGGCGACGATCCCGAGGCTAGGATATTTGGCCAGCCTGCGAACCCCATTCGGCGATTCGGCGATGAGGATTTTTGGCCAAGCCTGCGATGTAGGGTTTGCTGGGGTTGTTGATTGGTTGATCATCATCATGGCTCGATACATAAATTAAAGCATAATACATTAGTTTCTGCAACAAATGCAGGCGATGCAACAAATTATGGCCTGCGATTCCGAGACTAGGATATTTGGCCAAGCCTGCGATTAGGGTTTGCCTGGGTTGTAGGGTTGAATGGAATTGACTGATCATGATCATCGTCGTCGATCAATTGATTAATTAAAGCACACAATAAGTAGGAATGAAGGCTGCCTCAGATTGTGCGGTGGTAAGCGCGGCCGATGCAATAAATGCCCTCGATAGATACCCGAGAGATTAGGACGAGGTCTCGGCGAGGCGAGGTGCCAATCAGAGTTTGCGATCAGGGTTTTGAGGGTTGTACACCGATCGATGGATTTGTGAATCTACGGATCGATACTATTGTCGATCGATCGATCGGTGAATCTACGGATCGTCGACGAAATGACGATAGCCGTGAATCTACGGACCGTCGACGAAATGACGATTTGATTTTTGCGGCGGGCGCAGCTCGTGGCGGGGCTGCTGGCGGTGGAGTCGGGGCAGGACGCGCAGATCCGGACGCTGCTGTACGAGCGCAAGGAGGCGCGCGTGTACGGGTTGACGGTGGGGGAGATCACGGACCGGCTGTCGGAGCTGCGCAACGCGCTGGGCCACACGGGGACGGTGGACGAGGGGCTGGTGGTGCCGCCGTGCCTGGGCGCCGAGGGCAAGATCAGCGGCAACACGCTGGCGGGGGACGCCTACTCGCTGGGCTACGGCCGGACGCCGGCGCAGATCTTCAGCATCGTCTACGGCACGGGGTCGGCGTCGCAGCCCGGCGGGTTCTTCCCCAAAGGAGCCAACGGGAGCATCGCCCGGAGCCTGCTCGCGTCGGGGCATAGCCCATGATCAGCCGGCGTTCCGCCGTTGCACGGGCCGGCCCGCTTGCCGTTCCGCCGTTCCATCGGCTGGTCTCGCCCACCGTTCCGCCGTTCCACCGGCCGGTCCCGCCCACCGTTCCGCCGTTCCACCGGCCGGTCCCGCCCACCGTTCCCCCGTTCCACCGGCCGGTCCCACCCACCGTCCCACCGTTCCGCCGTTCCGCTGGCCGACCGTTCCGCCTGCCTCCCTCTTCATATCTTGCATATCATACATATATATAATTGCCTATACATAACCCTTCTGATCCCCCCTCCTGTGTATATAGATAACGAAATAATCTCTCTCCTTCCCCCGAACTCTTTGCATGGAGATCCTCGACAGCATTATATATTAGAAGAAGAGAGAGAGGGGGGGGGGGGGGGGGGGGAGGGGGGAAGGGGGGG